>APFE030054092.1:0-22534 GCA_000404065.3 Pinus taeda
GTGCGTGGTTATGAACCTATTGGTGGAATGATGGCCTATACTTGCTTGACAAGGACGCCATTCTGACAATAAACGGACGGACATACTGACTCATCCCCCAGACATGACATTCTAAGAATTAGTGCTGCTTAAATCCCTGAATCCGCGATTTCGTAGCGCAGACAGTTATAAATTAACAACATGCGCTACGAAATGGCTGGTTACTGACACGCTGTGAAAGAACTAACACATCATTGCGCTGCAAAATTAGCCAATAAAATTGCGCTGCAGAAATGCGAAAAGGACTAGTGACGTGTATAAGACAAGACATATCTTATACAATCATGATGGAGGATAACTAACGGCTTTTGAAAATGATTCATATGAATATCTTTATAAAACACGATCCCTAAGTAACAAACATAGGGCAACAACCATTAGACACCTATTTTTGGACAACAAAAATTTTATGGACAACATTATGTACATATCACTGCAGTTCTAGGTGATAAAATATCCAACATTAAGAGTAGACTGTCTACATGGCGCTTGACTAGCCCAAACATAGTCTAATCATCGAAATAGACCTCCAAGAACTTGTGAATGAACTCCTTGAATGGAGTGTTGACCGCGTGAGAAGATCGCCAATGCATTCTTATGTCCAAAAGGCATCACTGTATACTAGAAAAATCCCAATTCTATCATGAAGGTGGCATTACTCTTGGCTTTTGGCGCAATATTTATATGATGGTATCTAGGGAACCCATCAGTGAATGAATAGGCCTCCTACTTGCCAACATTATCTAGTACTTCATTTGTGAGCGAAGTTGGAAAAGGATCATGAACATAAGCATCGTTGAGCTTCCTGAGATCTACATAAATCCTTATTTCATCCTTCTGCTTCTTTTCTTGGACAACCATTGGACTCACCCAATCAGATTCCTCCACTGGTTCAATAATACCTGCTGCAAGCATCTTATCTAATCCCAAGTAGACCTTTTCCTTGTATTTGGGATTAAGGCAATATGGCCTCTTCTTAATAGGCTTTCTGTCCAGTTTGAAAGTTATTTTAATCACTCTGAAATCACCTATGATGGATTTTAAGTCTGAAAATTTTGTGGGAAATAAATCTTGATATTTGTAGAGCAACTCAGTGACTTTATCGACTATAGCATCATCCCAGTAATCCCTAATCTTCATAAATTTCAGTTCCAATTTTGTACCAGCGTTTAATTGCTTAGTTTTCAGTGTCACAGTGATATCAGGGTTCTATATTTGTGGTCCCTCTACTTCATGCTAGCCTTCTGCTTTGGGGATGTTAATATTCTTTGGATCCTCAATAGCATTCCAACACATGGCGCAACTGGGTGCTCCAATTTGGTTGAATCAATTCCAAGGTATCCTGCGGAATTCTGAATATCACTGCCTTAACCTCCTGCAACACTTCATCAATACTTTCGAATCCATATTCAAAGCTGAAAGTCTTCATGAACCCCTATCTTAAGATATCCCATTCTGTGGTGCCATGGCTAAGGTTTGTTTCCAAATACTAGTTCATACAGATGATGTCCAAAGTGTGACAGAAAATATGCACCCATTTTGGCTACAGCTCCATTCATAAACCTTAGTCCACTTTGCCAAATGATCACACGGATCATTTCTCCCATCATACTTCTCAGTCAACATACCTTGGGGTGACCAAATCACATCATGATCATCTTCCTATAGTCACGCCATTTGTCAAAAATTTATTTATGCATACCCCACCACTGTGCAGGCATAGTGCACAATGCCAAATTCAGCGCTTGGAAGCGATGCTTCTCAAGCACTTCCCTTTCAAATGCATCCAGAAAGTTTTCTGCATCAATTAGAACATCATAATAAGGAAAACTTATTACCTTGAATGATACACACCCCAGTGATTTAGCCATCATATTACAATGCAGCGTAGATACTTCGTGTAACCTATTCTACCAGTGCTCCAATTCTTTGTCTGAATCTGATGTACATGAGCTTTTGCGGTCCCATGCAATTGATCCATCGACTGTTGGATTAACCCAATCTTCATCTCGCACTGTTATCTTATAGATCTGGTCCAAATCATCATTTCTTTCCTCATAGTCGTGAACCGGTTCAGTATAGTGCAGTCCTTCTGTAGGGTCCAATGGTACTACCACGTGGAACATTTTACTTTCAAATAACATTGTTCGCTACTTCAAATTGATGACCCCATTCATGTCGATAGTCCAATGAATTCCAATGAGTCTGGGATATGGATTGTTGTCATCAAAATTCTCTATTACTTCAAAGTCAGGCAACATGCTCGCACCTTCTATATCTACATTTACTCCATGCAATCTCCCCATAGGGATATTCTTTTTTATTTTCCATGCTTAATTTAATTAGAGACAACTGCAGTACAAACCTCCCCATTTTTTCCCAACTCTAGTTAGGCAAAACATTCACATCTAACCCCAGATCCAAAATAACTTGATCCATCTCATATTCTCCTATTTGCAAGGTGAGCCTCATCTCGTGTCCTGTTCTCGTTTTATGTCTACCGATCCTTCTAACCACCCGGTGCCCATTAGAAGCATTATCCCTACCAACACATTTGTTTATCAACTCCTGTAATCCTTTCAAAGCCTTGCTGTTGTGCAATAGTTTCATGGAAGTCTCCAAGAAAGTAGTAAGCATGGAGGGTTCAACTTCTTAAGATAGCCTATCCTGACTTCCTGAGGTTGAGGCTTCAATGAAGCTTTTCTTTTCTTCCATGAATGTTTCCTTTACGCTCTCCAGATCAAACCCAACTTCTTTTTCTGGAGCCTTATAGACCCATCCACCTTCTTCATGCTATTTTCCCTTATCGTCAACAATCGTCATACCACTTTGCAGCATGATATTGACATCGGGATCCTCTTCGCGAGGCTCTGCCCTCATCATCTGCAGGTTCTGGGTAGGCTGCTAAGGCTGCTCCTTCTTCTCCTGCATTTTAGCTATCAATATAGGGCAATCTTCCATTGCATGGTCAAACTAAGTACACTACCGACATGACGGGCATGTATGGATCGTACACTCCTGCACGTAGTGTCCAAACACTCCGCAATTATAGCAAATAATTTGCCCTTGACCTCTACCAGGTCCTCCTCCTCCTTAGCCTCGTCCATGTCCCTAATATCCTCCACGCACTCCCCTAGTGCCTTGATCTAGAGGCTGAATTTATGTTTGAATTCGGCACATGGGCATTCTTTCCAGCATTAATTGTAGCTACGGAAGTTACATTCATCATGGCCCACTGATTTACAAAATTGTAGAATAGTTGTTGTGGTGTCCGCATAAATTTTTGCAACAAGTGGCAATTGTCTGTTACATGTTTTCCTTCTACTTGTTACATGGTACATGTTTTCTTTACATGTGGGCCCTGTACTTTTTCTAGCTTGAGCTTCCTACCTCAGGGGCATTGGCCCTCCTGCCACCATATAATTTGCAAAAACAGGGCATTGATCCTTATCATGCCCCTAGATTTTACACTTGAGGCACCAAAATTCTTCACGCACTTCCGGCTGGGGCACTTTTTCCTTCTTCAAGCTCTAAAACTCCAAGTAGAGGTTCTGCAACTCCACATAAATCTGTTGAACTCCCAACGTTGCATCCTGGATAGGTGTATCATGTAATCTCATTGCGATCTCCAGTTCTTCCGCTTGAGTTCCTATCTTTTCTTGTGTCAAAGCAATCCTTAAGTGAGGTAGGAGCGTGGCTATAAACCAATCATGGTGTAGATTATCTATGAGATTCATTTTGGCTTCGCAGATTCTGCACTTCAATATTTGATCCAAATTCTAGGGCATTTCAATGATCCTCATCATGATTTCCTTGAATCCCACTACCAATTGTGTTTCAGACTTAGGCCTACCAATTTCCTTATTCAAAGCAGTTTGAGTGCCTGCTAATGATGCCAATGGATTATCAGTGTAGTACTTAATGTACCATCAAGGCAGGATCTTGTAGAGTAGTAACTAACTGTGCTTTCTTCATATGTCATCTATTATATTCTGTGTTGTCCACACAACCTTCGAAATGAACCAAAACTTGTTCAGGTCTTCATTTCCCAAGCCCTTGAAAATGGGAAACTTTATTGTATTTGACATGTTGAATAGTGGCGAAGGTGGTGGTGGTGTGGGCAAAGGTATATGCTATGGAGGTGAAGGTGGAGGTGGTGTGGTTGGTTGAGGTATTCATGAAAAACCCTATCTTATCAACTGTATAGCGATTTATGGTGAGGCTTGTACTGCTTCCTCGTCGTCGCTCAAAGGAGGTTCTATCAATGGGTTGTATTCGAGACTTGTTCTCTCCTGATTTCTAAAGAATCATCCAAGGTCGGTTGCCCTGTATATCTGCACACAAGATATATTATACACAAGGTATATACATATCATATTTTAATCATGTAAAAAATGTAATCATATAGGTACTATATTTACTTCTATACATACTACTATTTGTGCTACAACCCATCATACCATTCCCATGGTATCACCTATATGACAAAAAATTTGCCCACATATTTTCTACCATGTTAGTATCATGCCAAACATTCCTTTATCTTTTTCTAGCCATTAAAACAACTATGCTCAGTTAAAGAAGAATTTATATGAGCATGGTTCATTTCTGTAATCCAAGAAAGCTTTATGTCAAGTGTAGATCAATATCAGTAGCATAGTATGGTATTCATGCATCTTTTCATCTTATTAATACATTTTGCTTAATGTTCTAAAGAAGACTATTAACTCATATTGTTTGAAGTTCAATATTCATCAGATCATAATTCATTCTTACGTAATTCATCTCATATGATTTACTATTGTACTTTTATGCCTCAACAACTTGTTGCCCATGCATAATTCAACGTAGTCATACATGAAAGTTTTTACTACTTTCAATCCTACACCCCTTTTAGTTGTAATTGTTTATGTTCTCAGGGAACTTATATGTTATCTCATCTTTAAAATCAAATCACCCTTAACCAAAAGATGAGTTATCTATTTTATGAATTTATATTTGAATTACACAACATTTCTTATGTTTTCAGACAAATTATCAATGCAGTCCAATAAGAGGACCTCTCAAAATTGCTAGATACAAATTATGGATTTCAATTTATATGATATCAATCTATTTAAATAGATTGTTAGATACCATTTAATTGACTCAGTGGTCTATACCATTTGTGCTACTTCATCAATTACTATGGTTTGTACTCAAGGATACTTATAGGTTCCATTATGCATATCCATCAAAAGATACATATGTCTTGGAAATATGTTAAAGTTAAGTTTCCCCTTAATCATACTTTCTTCTAACTGAAGAACAATCACATTATAAGAAGATGCATTAAACAAAGGATTAATTTGAATGAAAATTGGTATAGTTATATATTCTTGTACTATAACCTGTTCTCATCATCATAACACTATTTTTTGAAAACCTTTACCATGGTATAATACCTTCATAGCAATTATACCATTTATAATTTGTTTTTATAACATGATGACCATAGTTTAATCTTTGACCCGAGTCAATTACCACATATTCTCAAATAAGCATGGTAAATTTCTTTTTTGGTGTTATCATAGTCCATTTTTATGAAAAAAAATGTGAGTCTTTCACACATGAAGGTAACATGTGTAAGTGTGCCACTTACGTAACCATATCTTCCTTCCATATACATTACTTGTTATTAATCTTAAACAAAATCTAACAACATTAATTTTAAGGCATTTGCTCACTAAGGCACATTGCATGCTATAATAACTTAGTTATGAGATTTCTCCTGACAATAAAGACTAATAACGTTCAGTTTCCTTGTCCAACCTCACTTTTAAACATAGTCATAAGTTATTCATGCATACTTTGCCTATTTATTGTTGCCACATAACAACCCATGCATATCTGCTAACAAAATATAACTTCTATATAGTTCAAGCAACTCAAATCCCCTGCATGGAGGAAAAATCCAAATTTCTACCTGCTATGCACATTTGTAAGCATTGCTAGTAGCATAACATTGATTCTACAAGTCACAAACTATCAATCCTTGCTCAACACAACTATGGCCACCATCTAAGAAACAAAACATACAGTCTATCACAACACAACAACAACTCCACACTACTTCACCAATATAATCATTAGGTAAATCATGCTCTTTCCTTCTACAGAACATACTCCCCCTTAATATCCACTGGGGTAACCACCATCTTTATGATTGTTGGGCAATGGATTTTACTTTATTTTAACATGTGAGAGAACATAAGGTTGACTAACGAATCCAGAATCAATACCAAAATTCATCAAGAAGTGCCTACATGGAAGATTCATATGACTAATTACTATGCATGGATATTAGGCATGATTCTCTTTCAACATGTTTATTTTAATGACTACTTAATTGGACTATACAAAAAAATCCATGACAATACATGGGTATATGTATCAATACACAACAACAAAATAATGATACAACCATGGACTTCCTCCATTATATAATCCTCCTTTTAGGTATTAGGTGAGACTTTATTTAGCCATACATCTACTGTAAAATTCATTTAAAATATCATACCAATTTTTCCCAGGTTTCCTTTTATCTACATCTAGTTTCTATTGTGCATATATATGTATTTTACCTTCACTTCCGAAACCATAATCTCCACATCCTCAAGCATGACTAGTTTGGAGAATTACATGAAAATCAACCCAATAAAATAACCTAGAATTGTAGGTAGAAAATTGTCTTTACTCATGTAAACAAAAATCATTATACATAAGGATTTAACTTTTCTACAAAATTCCAAATGAGCAGTTATTTTCTTAAGCTCATGCAAACTACTTTTTCCATGTAGGATTTCCAAGTCTTGCCAAAATAGTTTTCACATCTATGTTGCACGTACCTCAACAATTCTAATTTTCGATATACAATTAAACAACTAATCAATTCATTCATCGTGCTTTATGTAGAATTTTCCCTTACTCACAAAAAAAACATTTTTAGGAACAAATTCCTCATGTTTTACATGCTTGACCATACCTTGGTTAATGTTTTAACACAAAGGCCTTCTCTTTCAGATTGCACTCGCTTAATTGTGCAACTATACTTCATAAATTCTTGTTTCTCTTTATATCAACTTGATCTCGTGTTTAAAAAAAATGAGATGTTCACGAACTCTCTTGTCACAGGCATGATTGGCTTCCTCACCCATCGACACATCCTCATATTGTAGCAGATAATCCGCTGCAACCAAAAATCTCTTTAGAATGGTGATGTAAATTATGTATATTAATTCCATTGCTGTAAGGCAATTCACATGCAACTTTGTAGAGAGGAACTATCGTCTCGTGAAGATCAAAGACTTCTTTTGCAATTTATGAATGTATCATCACAAACACAAATATGTGAGGTGATTCAAATCACACATAGATGCTCTCTGCTGCACTGAAACAGTCTAATCAAATTTGCATTTTCTGAATCAGCAACAATTCTAAAAAAAAGAGAAGGGCGACTGCCTCCTAATTAATAACAGATTCCGAGAGAGTATCATTGTGAGCTTAGTGCAGAGAACAACTTGTAGTTTTGTTATTGGTGCCTCACCATTATAGTTCCTAGGGTTCTTCATCACTGAGCTCCCTACTGCTATTCAATCACTCTTGATGAGCCTTTTTTGTTGTTGATTATCATGGTGTTGTTGCTTCCAGTGTTTTCTTGGTCTAAGTGTGAGAGAATATCTAACAATTGACATTTTCTTGGACGAAAGGTTTGACCACGATTTTTTTTTTCCTTGCATACATTTGAATGGAGACCTCCTCCTAAATAGAAGCATTTATTGACTCGCACTCATCCAAAGGAATTTTCAAGTTGTCACAGAGTTCATTAAGCTATGGAAAACTACTGTAGATATTCCAATGATGTCAGTCTATTGTGAGAAATCTCCAGCTCGAAATCTCGCTGGAAAGATTAAAGGTAGAAGAGGCACGACAATATTTTACAGGGCTTCAACACCTTGAGAGCCACAAACGTTTCCAGAGGTAGCAAGGACCCCATTTCAGAATCTATTTCATACTACAGTCAATTCTTTCCACGGAAACCTTATCTGTATGCATGAACTCTAGAGTGCAGAATTAGGGAGAGCAACACTGGTGTGTCTCCTATTTTGCATGCATACAAATAATGATACATAGACAATGAATTCTTAATGAGAGTGATTTCTTCGAAAGGAAACACTTGATTAAAAAATTGGAAATAACTATCTATGGCTTTTCTTGATGTGATGATGCAAGGCAATGCACAATATCGAGTGCTTCTAAGAAACGATATTTTTAAGGGTGTGCAAATTTCAAAAACAATGTTGCTTTTATGGAATCCTTTAGTTAATTTAATAGATTTCTATCACTAGAAAGCTTCAATTTTTCATAAAAAGTCAATGCCCTCACGCCATCAAGGTTGAAACACCACTAACTATTAGAAATGATTTTATAAACAATCCCCTTAATTTACCACTAATTTCTTTCACTGGTATACCACTCATTATCCTTTGAGCGCTTTTAGGATACCTCCACTTGTAAAAATGGTCAAAGAGAGTGGCGTTGGGGGAAACTACTGAGTCCAAATGAAATTTTGTGCTTTTATCTTTTTATGGCAGTATTATCAGATAACTTCATTAATCTATGAAGGAATATGGTTCTGAGGATAATCATCATCCACTCGTGCGTTTGTGCCTTACTCGACCAATGATTGATTACCTCTGCATCTGTGGTAAAACAACCCTAAAGGTAGCAAAAAAAACATCAATTACCCATGTGATTTTCTCCACTCAATTTGAGAAGGTCCTATTGCCTTACCCATCGACGTGCATCCATTATTTTTAGATTAAACAAAACTTTAATTAAATAGGGGTGTTACAAATGGGTAATATCACCCACAAGGAGACTATGTTCCTACAGTTGTCTAATTATCCTGATTGTAAAACAATCTAACAACCAACGTCTGATAGTTTGCACAGAGCATATGACTTCCTTAGTTCAACCCATACGATACCAATTTCGTCGTTGTATTTGTTTTCCATGCAATCACGACCTTGTTTAACTAGAAGGTAGAAGCAGTTTTCACACCTAATTGATTCAACTGATGTTTTAATGGTGTCATTCCATTTATGGTCGGGCTTTCATGGTCTTATTTAGAGCCTTCCACCACCTTGTTGATCATTTGTCTGCACCATATATCCAATACACACATTTTTCTATGCGCACTCGAACTACATTTTACACTAACTATGACTTGGCTCATTATCGACTTGCTGACAACTAAGATGAGGCATGCACTAGAAGGGGTTTTAACATAATGGATTAGCATCTCACTCATCCTTTTATCATTGATTGAGGGTAACTACCCCAGGTCTTGAAACCCTCCCTGGATAAGGATTGCTTTACACATAAAACCCACCCATATTTATATCATTTAATATCATTATCATATTTTATATAAAGTGGTTTAAGCATACACGAATGTCAATGCTTCTATTTTTCCTTAATTTTAACTCAAACCTCATTTCTCATCCTCCACCATTATGTCATTATTTAATAAATTTAAATCCTTATTTTATAAGGGCCATATTCATTGAAAATATTATATACAAGTGAAATTTATATTACTGACCACTCAATAACCATATTAGTATTTGGATTCATTCTCAGAGAATACTTATTTTCTTTAACGCCAAGGAACACATTATAAGTTTAAACTTCACCCAAGATGGGAAAGAAGTAAAAAATTTCTTAATATTTTCCCATGATGCCACAAGGTTAACTCATTTACAAGGTCTGCATTCCTCCTCGAATGCATAGAACCCTCATCACTTTTAACTGCTTGGAAAAGTTATATATAGTGGAGTAACATATACATGTTACTTCCATAATCATATAAAGCTTACGATTCATCCTCAAGAAATTGTATCCTCCAAGAAATCAATGTAACAAATGTTCCATGTTTCAAAATTTAGCTTTACCCTTTACAAATTCTAGGTGATTTTTTTCTGATTTGGTTCTCCTACTTTGTCATATACCGCAGAGGCATATTGGCCCATAGGCCAAAAATTTTGAACTTAATGCTCCGATACAATTTGTAACGTACCCCTTTGGGCCTACCCCAGAAAAATAGCTACTAGGCTCCATTAATTAAAATTTTCTTTTATTTATAGTTAAATTTCAATGGACTCATAGGTGGAGGTAACCAAATCATTACATGCACAGTGATCATCTAGGCAACTATACTCAAAATATTAGCTACTGAATACTAGTAAGATAATGAACCATACTTCACACCCTTAGATTAGTCCTTAAGCTTAATCTCAACTTGGATAAAGGGAACGAATCTTGAGATGCAACTAACAAAACTATGAAATAACTCTTGCAAGCATTAATGAATATTAATTTAAGTTTATTGTAGCTATCATGGCCATACATCATGATCATAGTTTTGTACCAATAGTCAATATGTTATTGGCCAACCTTTCACTCCCATGCATAACTAGCTAGAATTAGCCTAAGTGGAGGTAGTCTTATTGACATGTAAAAATTGATAATTGAACCATTTGTCATACCACGAGAAGCATTATTTATACAACTGTTTTTCTTGCATAAGCAATTACCAATTTAGGAAATTATAATCATACTATAATCCATTATTAAATGTGATATGACCATGTATATTTATATATGAGATCCTCATCAACAAAGTTAGTATTTACAAGTACATATTATGCTTCTGCTATTAACTCTGCTCTTGAATGAAAAAGGGGTCACATGTATAAAACTGCAATCCTTATAATAAGAAAAACATTAACACATGTAATCTATTTATGAAAGAATGTCACATGAAAATTCTATAATGAATGGGTACTAGAACTATTATCCACTGAATATGCTTCTACAGTTAACTTCACACTGGATTGCAACATGCATAAGAAAATTCGTCATTCCTATAATAGAGATAAATTCAACCATCAGTATACTTGAGCTCATTGAATTAACCTCATATCAAGTAAGGATTAACATAAAATACATTCCATGCAAGTGAATCTCATTAGATTAGAGGGAAACACCATTAAATATATTAATACATAAGCATATGTAATTCACTCAAACATTCTCATGGCAAAGAAACTTAAGAACTCTTCTCATAAAGAAACTGGAACTATAATAGAGAGAGAGAGAGTAAGAATCATCATACAGAACATTCCATTCATCTGAAACCAACTAAAACCTCACCTAGAGGGAGGAGCACCACCTCCCAACCATGAACCACCTCCGATTCGCCCCGAGCTGAAGATCTTGCCAAGGACCAACTATTCTCAATTGATTGATGCACTGGGTATTTAATACCCTATTTCATGATTTAGTTTCCATTAGCGGTGTCCCGCTTTTATGGTAAAGCTTCTAGATGTGATTCTAGATAAGTTATATATATTTGAGATAAATATCGATAAAAAAAAAACATAAAAGTTGTGCGGAAGATAAAGGAAAGCATTTATGAGGAAAAGCCTCGTGGGAGAGAAATGTGAGCTTTTCTGAGAAAGGCCTAGGAAATTGGATAATACATCCATCGAAAAGCAGGATGTCGCTAAAGGAAACTATATCATGAAAGAGGCTATTAAATACCCATTGCATAGATCAATTGGAGACAACTGATCCATGGAAACAACCTCGGTTTGGGGGGAATCATAGGTGATTCATGGTTGGGTGGTGGTGCTCCGATCTCCAAGTGATGTTCCTCTTTTCAATCTAGTTAGATTCCTTTGTGTGGGATGTTCTGTATGATCCATCTCTATTTCAAATTCATTTAGCTTATGAAATAATTTGCATGAGTTTCCTCGCTATGAGAATGATTGAAGAATTACATGTGACTGTTATACATGAGTAGATTTACCAATGTCAATGGTTTTTTTTATCAGAATGATTGCAACCCTATGCACGTGACTCTGTTTACATACAAGTAGAAATTTAATAGTGGAAGCATAGTATGCAGTTGTTATTACTTGCGCGAATGAACTATCTGACTCATAGTAGAATCTGCATGGGATCATTATTCATAAGTAGAATTTCTTGTATTAACTGTGTTTATGAGATGATCATATATGAATGTCAAGATAGCTATATCATCATTACAAATAATAAAGGTATATAGTATGCCTTTGGTGTTAGGTGACAAGTTGGCAAATACTTACGCATGTGACATTGGTGCATGCAGAACAATTATGGAATGATATTTCTAAATTGTCTAATCAATGATTCAATATTTTCTATTCCATGCATGTCAAAATAATTGTACCCTATGAGGCAAGTCTAGCTTCTTTTGCATGTTGCATAAAAGTTATATCGCTAACCCTTTTGACTATGCATGTAGGATTATGATCATGATTCCTAGCCATGCTAGTTACAATAAGCTCAAAGCAACGTTTCGTTAATGCTTATGCGGGGTTTTCAAATGCTTGTGTGATGTTTTCAAAGGGTTTTGTTGACTGCATGCTATGATTAATTCCTTTCTCCTAATTGTGAAGTATAACGAAGATTGACCCGACATACAAGGCTTATAGATGGACCTAAAATTCCACATCATGGATCCACTTCTGTATGATGTTTTCTTCCCTATCTGTTTCAAATTGATTTAGCTTATGAAATAATTTGCATGAGTTTCCTCGCAATGACAATGATTGAAGAATTACATGTGACTGCTATACATGAGTATATTTACTGTTGTTAATGGTTTTTTTTTATGAGAATGATTGAAGTACTATGCATGTGACTCCATTTACATACAAGTGTAGAGTTGATAATGGAAGCATAGTATGCAGTTTTTATTACTTGTGCGAATGAGCTATCTGACTCATAGTAGAATCTACATGGGACCATTATGCATAAGTAGAATCTCTTGTATTAACTGTTTTTATGCGATGATCATATATGAATTTCAAGATAGATATATCATCATTACAACTAATAAAGGAATATGGTATGCCTTTGGTGTTAGGTGACAAGTGTAGTGATGTTTTAATCAACCTTAATTGACTTCAGACTGCAACACTAATTGTCAACCCAGGGTAGGTCTTGCTGTTTCAATAGAGTTCACACTCTTTGTGCTAATACACTCTAGCCAAGCATAAGAAAGTACAAAGAATATGTAAAAGGTTTCACTGATCTAAATTTCTAATTCCAACCATGCATGTAGATACAAAAAACACTCTATAGAACTAATAAAAACTCACATCTATTGAAATAAAGGCGCGCCACACTAGAACTAACATCTATTCCAGCTGGTTACTATTTGTAGAATTGAGGCTTCTGTGATCCATCATAGTTATAAGAAGAATTTCAGCGTAAATCACATATAGAAAGATCTTTGTCAACGCGTTTCGAACCAACTAGTGTGGTTCATCGTCAGGACAAGTTGAAGAAACAAATCTAGTCTAGCATGTTAAATAGTCTAAGCAGAGACTCCAACGGCTAAAAAGGGGGGGGGGGAAGGGGAAGAAACACTAAGATGAAAGGGAAGGGATCCAACATCTACTAATCTTCCAGCCATCATCTCTGTTGAGATTGTTAGGCCTTCTTTCAATTTCAATAGCTTCCTTGAATTTACGATGATGGAATTGAGCAACTTTGGCAATAAACTTGGCCTCCTGTATACAGACTTGATGCTTGGTCTTGTCCACATGCTCTGCTAATGCTGAAGACTTTGTTCTCCCATGTCTTCGGTTAGCTGCATGTTTGTAAATTCTCTGATGGATGGAGCACCCTGTTTCCCTGATATAGGGTGTCCCACATGAACACGGGATCAAATAAACACCCTTCATGTCTTTAGGGTTAACAAGATCGTTCACCAACCAGAGGGAATTACGAATGGATCTGAGGGGTCTGAAGGTTGAGGGAATATAAAACCTCCTAAGGATCCGAGAAATATTGTCCATGGTCCCTTGGACATAGGGAAGATGGACACCTAGTCGACGCTCCTTTGGTTCTTTCTTAATTAACGCATTTCTAGAGGCTTTAAGGAAAGCCTTCCGACCAAGGCACCCACTATAACCATTCTCCACAAAGACATCAAGGAGATGGGATCTCTCCTTATCCAAGCTCTCATTATCCGAAATCCTAAGGGAACGAGTAGCGAGGGTGTTAAAAACACCCATCTTCTGAGTCGGGAAATGAAGGGAATCGGCATGAAGATACTGCTCAGTATGTCTTTCCTTTCGGAACACAGAGTGGGAGAGAGAGCCGTCCTTATTCTTAGAAATAAGAATATCCAGGAAAGGGAGGCAACCATTGACCTCTTTTTCCATGGTGAACTTAATAGCAGAGGACTGATCGTTGAGGTGATTGAAGAAACGATCCAGCTCCTCTTGGCCATGGGACCAAATGACATTAGTGTCATCTACATACCTTTAACAAAGCTTGGGAAGGAGATGAGTTGAGGCTAGAGCTTTGGCTTCAAAATCTTCCATAAAAATATTCGCAACAATCGGGGAGAGGGGGGAACCCATGGCAACACCACAGGTCTGTTCAAAGAACTCACCCTCGAAACAGAAGAAAGTTGAAGTGAGAGATACCTCAACTAGATGAGCGGTATCAGGAACTGTTAGGTGATAGATCACTTCCAAGGCCTCCTTTATAGGGATGCAAGTGGTTAGTATTTCTTTGTTGTTTAACTCTGTGTAACAACATAATATAAATAGAAACATCAGTGAATGAAATCCACAATTTTTACTACAACAATGAAAAACCATAAATCAATAAATTGAACTAAAATGTACACTACCTAATCACTACAATCCCTTCCAAAGAGGAGGACCCTTCCTCCTCAGGAAGGTGCAAGAAGAACACAAAAAGTGATTAATGAATCAATTGGAAAGTAACAACATCACCATGCCAATGGATATTGAATAAGTTCAAGATTATAGAAACAGAGTAATGGTACTCTTCTATATGCCATCTGCTAATACATAAAAAATTGAGTCCTTTATAATTATTACAACCCCAAAATTAGAAAGTAGATCAGTCATGAGAATATCTCGATTCTCATGCTGATAAAAAATAAAGAAATTATAACTTATTACTAAATAAATATACATCAGTTGCAACTGCCTGAGTCTTGTTGCTTCAAAAATAAACAATCCTATTGTCGATAGTTGTTATGTGGAATAGTACCCACATTTCCAGCTTCAGTGCAATAGTATTTAGCAAATGGTGGTTTGGGATGATGCAACATAGTTGATGACAACACTGTTGATGTGATGGAGGATCCACGCGAGGTGTAACATAATCCGATATGTAATAGCAACCTGTGACCGCATCCAGTGTGTAACAACAACAACTAGTGTGTAACAACAATCTGTAACAGTAGCAACCTATAACAACGCCTAGTATATAGCAGCAGTCTGTAAAAACACTTAGGGTGTAACAGGGAACTATTCTACCCTTTCCTATAGTTAATCCTTACTTCCTGTTTGCTTCATAGCTTCTTCGTACGAGCCAACACCTAAAAAAGATGAACTTCCCAGAATACTTCTTCATTTCTCTCCCAGTTAGCCACAAAAAGGAAATAAAGGCTCGTATTATTCAGTAAAATACAACAAAGTAACATGATAGTAAAATGGATTAAAAAGATAAGAAAATAGAGAGTTTGGTCATATAAGGGCACAGGCTTGGAGGAAAAAAAGGTCAAAACAAGGGAAAGAATGTGCATAAAATAGGTAAAAAACCACACCCAACATCTCCCCCCAACTGAAGCAACTGCATGTCCCCATGCAGAATCTCAGTTCCTTCTACTGTGCCCTCAATGGAAATTTGTGAAATTGTAGGCACTAGTAGTATCATCACCCAAAGCTATGAATCCTTGATCAGCCATTAACTCACGTGGCCATGATTCCTCTTCATAATCACACAACTGATAATCAGGCTAATACTCCTCCAATGGAAACCAAATCAAAGGGAATTTAAACCTGAGGCTAATCCAGAATGCCCCCAGTGTCAGCAAAGTCTGAGCATATTCCAGCACCAATGTAATCAAAGGGGACTCCTTCCTGCAATTCCACACTACATGCCTTAGTGCACTTGAGACATCCGACTAGCGCTTGGCTCCTCAGGTTTGCAAACAAGTTGAGGCAGATCCTCATGATTCTCCTTGTATAAATGGCTGATTGATCTCTAATTGCTGGATTGCTCAGGAACTGTCTAAACTCTCGTCAGAGTTTGTAAGCCATTCTTGGTTCAGTCCTGACCCACAATATTGTCTTTTCCTCATTGGTCTCGATTGTTTTCTTGGCCAGTTGCCACTCAATCTGATTCCTCATAACTGAGAGAAATTCCCACAGCTGCAAGTCTCCCATGAAAGGAATGAAACTCGCCACCATCCTCGTGCTCACATGTTCCCACATCATATTGTGCAAGAACTACTCGCAAAACAAATTCTGATCATCAAAATCACATGAACGGAAAATTTCCAAGTAAATGCGGGTTAAAGAACCCATATAGGACTTGTTCTCACAAACTACCCTTAACTGGAATAAGTAATAACGTTCGCACAAGAATACAAGGTATGATGGGGATGGTCGCCTGCATGCTAGCAGGTTTAGAGCAAGCAAATGGAGTTTGGTCTTATCAAACGTCAGGTTGGAGACCTTCCAATGCAGCTTTTCATCCTTTTTATTCATAATTTCTTTATGCCTCTGTGCCTCCTCTTCTCTTTCCCATTATTCTTTTAACCATTTTTCTCTAAGGGAATCCATCATTCTCTTATGCATCTTGAGTAGAATCACTCCCTCCTGCAGAGAGAGTGCGAGTTGCTTCCAATTTTGTAGCTCTGCCAATATCAACAATTTCTCAGAATGCCATCCTTCAAGAGGACCCAACATTCCCCCACATGCATTATCAATTAAAAGTGTAGCAGCCTCCTGGGGGCAAAACTGTCCTAGTTCGGTTGCTGGTTCTTGTGTAACAACAACTTTGTTAGTGGGTTTTATCACAGTTTCTTTATTTTCCTGGTCAACTTCCATTTTCCTACTGGTTCTTTTGTAACAGTAGCATCGACCATCATCTCATGGATAATATCCTTTCCTTCCTCCTATTGGTTGATTTCCGCCTCCACTATTGTTCCTAGTGAAACAACAGTGTCAACCAAGGGTTCCTGAGTGTCCATTGCTTGATCACTCCCTATGGATTTTGCTATCTTGGTTGCTAGTTCTTATGTACCAATAATGTCCTCAACATGTTTTGGTGTAACAACTTCCTAGTTTTCAGTTTGAATCCCCCTAGAGGTAGTTTCTGCTGTATAGACTTTGAATTCAACTTCCACCAACTTCTCGGCATAGGCTATGCATAGAGTGCTTGAGATTTCTCCCCTTTTGGCCCTATCCATGGCCTCTGCCAAAGAATCTAGCCCCATGGCTCTTGGCTCTGCCTTTCCTACTACTAGCTGTTCCTTCAATTCTTTAATTTCTTTTTTAAAATATCAATTTTCGATAGTAAAGACTGGGTTTCACTCTTACCAGGTGGAGTTTTTTTTGGCTGAGCTTGCTCCTCGTCCTTCCGCTCAATTACTTCTTCTCCTTTCCAGACATGGATGGGGACTTTGGGTGCCAACTAACCCTTATTCTCTACTTTGTCCTTCTATTTCCAATCGGTTTATCAACCAGATTCTTACTAACCCTCACTCTCGAGGACCGAGGTTTCTCTTTTGTCACTTTTGGAGTTTCCCCAACTGTCTTTGTTTTCCTTTTGCGAGTGGTCCTCGGCATTTTTGGCATGAATTCCTCCCAATTCTTGCCCTGCCAGCTCAAGGAATCCAACACAATGAGTTTAATGAGGCCATGGTTCGTAACACACGTTTCTAAATGTGCAACTATTTTCACATCTACAACCATGTGCCTAATATTTCCCAGCAAGAAATAAGGAAGGTTGATCAGCTGTTGATGGAAGAGATGGTTCATCAATGGGAAATGATATTTAAACATAATTGTTTCCATTCCCTCAGAAGTAATGTACTTAATGAGGAAGAGAGAAATATCCGCCCATGGTTGGGGGAGTGATAGCCTATTAATTCCCCTACATTTTTTAACCAACGACTCGCTTTCCTAAAGAAAATCCCCTTTCAGTGAGTGGTCATTAACCTTCCTAGTAAACCATTTCTTCTCTTCTACTGGTAATCCTATTACTCTGGTGATAAATCCTTCTGTGACCTCCAATTCCAATCCTTTGAATTTTGTCTAGTTTCTTTCCAAGTTCTTTGCAATTTCCATGGCCACACCATTGTTTGATCCTTCTAATCTCTGGAAGAATTCAAACCGGCCTGCATATTTGAAAACATTGAATGCTTCAGGGCAAACTTCCAAGGCTTTTATGGACCCTGGCTCATGCCATATTGCTGCTCCTCCCATTGCCTATGAAAGTCAGTGTTGTTTCACCTGCTTATCCTTCCCTCCAGCACACACTCTAGTTGTCTTAGCCTGTACTACTATCTTCCTCCTCTCCAAACACTCTGAATGGGGATTCAAGGCTTCTAACAGGGGTAAATGGTAGGCTGGCATGGTGGTGCAAGTGAATATTTTGGATTAAGATTTGGCACGCATGGTTCATACTGCTTAATAAATTTTTCGTTAATAGTGAGTCATGGGGAGGTCTCATCAATGGTGCCCTTACCCTTTTTGGTATGATTCAGCATTAAATAACTATAACTATCGGGTCACATGCCTTAACTGCTAGATTTTTCAAATAATTACAAAGCATGCGATGATCATGTTATGATGTGATTTCTCCCCAACCCTCCCACATCCCAGCTTAATTATGATAGTCGTCCTCGACCATCAATAGTCATGTTAAGTTTCCATAATTACAAAATAAAACGAATTCATTATTACCTTTTTGATGACGTACCTGGGTGATGTGGAACGAGGTAATGGGCGTCGCAACGTTGAATCATCCTCGGGCAACAAGACGTGCGAACTTAAATATGATGACGTGGCTCACGATGATGTTTTTGTTGTTTATTAGAATAAAAGATCTCATTTTAGTCCTAAAAAGTTGTCGGCTGTTACATGTGTAACAACCAAGATGAATGATGCATATTAATTTAATATCTTCAAACAAAATATCATGTAACAACACCTATTGCATGATATACTTTGGAATAACAAATGTTGTTACAAAGGGTGTAACAAGCACCACCAGGTGGTTTTCAACTGCTACAAAAGTGTCTGTCGCACTGAGAAAGGTTTTCCAGCCGATTATGTTAATGATATCACACACACACACACACACAACACACACACACACACACACACACACACACATACAACAACACAACATACATTACATACATACATACATAAATACATATATATATAATATATATATATATATTATATTATATATATTATATATATATTATATATTTTTTTTTCAAATGGTGTAACAACTGCCATCAAGTGGTTTTCAACTAATACACTTATTGGAAAAATTAAAATTTTGCAGCACAGGGGGGGATTTCCCCTGTTCATGTAATCTATAGATACAAATTTGTGAAAATGTTGCCAAATGAATTCTTCGAGGTAGTTTTGTGATACAACCGAAGACGGTTCCCATTTGCAAGTAATGATGTCCTTGCACTGTCAATAGTTACCAAATTTACCGTCCCATTGTCAAAGACCGCATCTAACTCATAAGGGCCTAGCCATCTGCTGCAGAGCTTACCCTTGAAGTCTTCAAAACTTGAGTGGTATATGAAAGCCCAATCTCCCTTCTGGAACTGCCTCTTCTTTATAAATCTATCGTGCCACTTAGTTCTCTACTGCTGGATAATCTATGTTTGCTCGATAGCAGCCAACCGTTTCTCCTCCATTTCATTGAGTTGGTTCAATCTATGCCTTTGTGCTATAGCCAAATCCAAATTGACCCGCAATGTTGTCCTTAGTGTTTTGATTTCAAATTCAATGGGGAATAAGGGTTCTCTCCATACACAAGTTCATATGGTGAGAATATAGTGGTGTTCTTCCATGTAGTCATGTATGCCCATAACACTTATGGAAGTTTGTCAGCCCAATTTCTTCGATGACTGGCCACAGTCTTAGTAAGGATTCCCTCAATGACTTTATTAGTGCTTTCGATGTGGCCATTCGCCTGTGGATGGTAAGGTGTTGTGATTTTGTGATGGATTTTATATTTTTCAACCAACTCCCAGATCTTATGAGATGTGAAATGTGGTCCTACATATGTGACTATCTATCTAGATATGCCAATTTGACAAATATGTCTTCAAATAGGAAGTTTGAGACATCCTTCTCTGTGGCTCTGGTTAGTGCCTTTGCCTCAACCCATTTCTTGAAATAGTCTGTACAGACCAAGATGTATGATCTCTATTTAGATGAAGGATCGATTGGTCCTACAAAATCTAGAGCCCACTTCTCAAAAGGTTCTATGACGATTTGGGGCTATAATGACATCTCATCTGATTTCAGTGGTTGGCCCTTCCTTTGAAAACTATTGCAACCCTTCACAAAATTCTTGGCATCCTGAAATATTGTCAGCCAACAGTATCCTGTTGAAAAGACTTTGTATCCTATCCATTTGTCTGTGAAGTGTCCTCTGCAAGGTTCCTCATGGTAGGCTTTGAGGATATCAAAGAGCTCATCCTCTGTAACACAACATCTGATCTTGAAATCAGGTGCAGTGTGATAGAGGTTCCCATCTATCTAGGTATATGTAGCACTTTTTTATATGATTTTCTTTTTCTCCTTAGAGGATAAACACTGGGGAAACTTCCCTGCAACAAGATAATTGGCTATATCTACATACCAAGGTGAGTAAATAGAAATAGAAAAATGATATTCATCAGGGAAAGAATCTTCAGTAGGAGTGCAACTGTCATCAATAGTTAGCCTAGAAAGAAAGTTAGTTACTACATTGTCTTTTCCAGGCTTATCTACAATAGTGATATCAAATTCTTGTAATAGCAATAACCAGCGTGTAATCCTACCATTTGTAATTGGCTTATTCATTAAAAAATGAATGGCAGAGTGGTTAATGTGTACAAATACTTGATATCTTATGATGTAATGTTGGAATTTATTGATGGCATGCACGACTGCTAAGAACTCCTTCTTGGTCACTATGTAGTTGAGCTCAACAGGAGTTATATTTTTACTTATCTAGTAAATAGCATAAGGTTTCTTATCCTCCAATTGGCCCAAAATAGCACCTACAACAATATTCGATGCATCCGTAGCTATGTGAAACGACAGTTTGCAATTAGGTCCTCACAAGACCAAAGCTGTTGATACACAACATTTTAGCTTTAAGAAGGCATGCTCACACTTCCCTGTCCACAAGAAATCAACATCCTTCATGAGTTGTTGGCCGGATAAATCATTCTTGTGGACAAAACCGATCTCCCTAGTATCAACTGATATCTAGCAACAAGCAGGAGAAGCAAATCTAGTTTTCTCTAAACATATTGCGATTCATTAATAAAAACTAAGAGGTGTTTTAGACCCTACCTTAAGTCCAACGCTAGTTTGTGGCAGCCATGCTCCAATAGCTTCAAAGAGTTTCCTTTTAATAACCTGCAATCACAAACAAGCACACATCAAAGAACACCTGCATAGCTAATATAATAAAGCATGTTAAGCATAGTGATCAAGGAATCTATGAAATAAACCATAAGAAACAACTTATTGAGAAAAATAAAATTGATTGTATTAACTTTGAAAAAAAGAACTTTACAACGTTGGTGCCTTGATGCTGTACAAGCTCTTCTCAGGGTCCAAACATGAATCTCCTCTACTTTGACAAGCCTCACTCTCCTCCAAATGAGATCAAAAGGTATGTAATCTCTCCTCTCAAGTAACCAGCCCAATGCTTCATTTTATAGTGCAAGGGAAGGAGGTTACAGGTCCACCATTGAAGGGATAGACTCCTCCTTCAAAGGGATAAGCTCCTCACATCAAGGGGTTAGCTCCTTAAGGAATGGGATGCATGAACCCTCAAGGAGTGAACTTGCCAGCTCAAGATTCCCTCTAGAAGCTTCCAGAAATGACTCAAAGTAAGATTTTAAGAATGTACTTACGCCCTTTTGACTTTTACAGGGGTTCACACCCATAACACAGAGACAGAGCGGTCAAGTGCGTAGGGGACATGACCAATGGGTGTGGTACCGCAGGTAATGCTAAGAGAAAGTGCGAAACTAGAGTTCTAGAGATTTTTAAGGACGTTCTCTTATTTTCAAAGCTTGATATGAAGAACTGAGGTTTAATACTTGCAAAGGAGGTAAGTATGAGTGGTGATAGACTCATATTGATTGCAGAATGTCAAAGTGACAATTTTGTGCAACAGATTTCCCCCTAAAGTGCAAAGTCTGTAATAAACGAGGATGGTGTTTGTGATCTAAGAAGAGTGAAGTACTTTATCATTTCAAGGATCTTCCTGTGGATACCCTAGTCAAAACATGTAAAAACATTCAATGCAA
>APFE030054092.1:22760-40951 GCA_000404065.3 Pinus taeda
GATCCTATCATCGCTGAGGTAGGCATTCCCATACTCAGATCACAACTGACTACAAACTATCTAAACTGCTTTGATACAGGAATGATTTTGTAATACATCACAAGTATAGACATATGTAGACACAGTATGGGCGCAACCATCTGTTTATGAATAGTCAACTGTATAATGAATAACAAAACTCCTCGCAGCCTGGATGGTGGAAACTGGATCCATGGTCTTGATTTTTGCTTCCCAAACTAGTACGATTCTATCCATGTGAATGAATGTGTCGAAGTCGGACATGGTAGAAACCACTTGATTACCAGTCAATGATGTAAACTATTAACAAGTGTGAGAGGAACCACCAGTAATGTCAATGGCCCTCAAAGTACTCAGTACAATCCATGAAATGTGACTGAATGAGTCGATGTCGAACACGTCACAGAATCCTTTGATCAAAGGTCAATGATGTAACCAGTCATCAAAGGCGAGAAACCTGCCATTGAGGCATGCAAATTCCAAGGTACTGATGATTTCTAGATCATCTTTCTAGATAATGAGTTGGAGTCGATAGAAAGTGATCGGTCATAGGCAAGCCCACAACATGAAATCATAGATCAAGTTTTGAAGAAATATATTTGGCAAGGACTAACTCAGGGATGGTCAAGATGGATGACAGATATTTAGCAAATGAATGGTTTATTTGAACTGACCTCTTGAACACATAACAAAAATATAGATGGCTTGGTGACAATTGACCCAAAGCTAATACTCGGAAACTAGCTGAAGAATTTCAATATGGTTTGATTAACTGTTAGGCAAAGGATTTCCCAACCCAGGTGAACAAAAAGTGTCGTGTTCAAGAGTGGTTAACTGCTTTTCTAAACACAAAGTATAAACAACAGTTCGTTTTTTTTCTCTTTTCCCCCACCATTTCTGGCAAGTACCTCTTTATTTTTGACAAGCTTGAGGAGGATAACATTTGCTTGATTATAAGCTCATCCTTTGGATGAGTCCAACTTAGTTTAAAATTAAAACCCTAAGAAGAAGTGGTCTGTTCCTATTTGAAATTGAACAAGTCCTCTACTGTTAAATTTTAACGAGTCCTGTATAGGAGAAACTCAGTGTTATTCAATTTTAGGGAGTCAGAAGAAAAACTTAAGAAAACTCCATGGTTTTACTTTTTCGTAAATTTGTGTCTCCCAAGCCCAAAAAGGTATAAAATAATACTTGAGAGAACTTCTTGATCATTACGATCAAGGAGTACTTTTCATAATTAGTGCCTTCAATCGGAAAAAGTAAAAAAGCGATCGAAAACACGTCGTTTTATTACCAATATCGAACTTGAAACGAAAAAAGTCCGGCAACCTTTTCATGTTTATACAGTCAGAAAAGAGCTGTAAGTGGACCGTCCTTTTAATTCCGTTTTAACGAGTTTAAAAAGAAAAACTCGACAATCTTTTCATATTTTACGAGTCAGAAAAGATCTTAAAGAGGACTCATATGTTTCGCTTTTTCGTAAATTTTAAAGAGTTTGAAAAAGTGAAAAAGTATGCTCTTCGTTGAAAATGATAAATTCTCCTTGAAAACCCAATATTCTGCACAAAAACTCAAAACATTACTCATACCTGTTTAAAATTAATAAAAACGCATCAAAAGTGACCTTTTTAAAGTGAAAATTAAACAAATTAAAAATTCATTTATTCAAAAAATATTATAAAAAGGGCTTTTTGTAAATTCATTTTTACCGTTTGACTTTGGAGTAAAAAGTAAGAGCTTTTGGTAAGAAAACTTCCTGTGAAGATTGTGGAAAATCTGACCATTGGAATCGAGAACCGTCCTCTCCAAGTAATCCACATCATCCCTGTCTTGCATTTCAACCATTTCATTTTCATTTTTAGGGTTTTAAAATTCATTTTTAGATAAATTTTGGTTAAAAAATCGCTCGTGGTGGTTGCGCAGGTACACCATGTGTACCCTGTGAACCCCGACGTTTTCGTACAAAAGAAAGAGTCGGGGTCCTGAACCTGCTATTAAGGATGAGTGTGAACCTATGCACTATCCCTAACTTGGTGGGTGCGGACCCTGCGAAACACGTTTTGAAACCCCAACTTTTTCATTTCTGCCCAAAGATTTTGAAATTATAATGTTCTAATCCACCATTTTTGCAGTGTAGGTACACAAAATGCTTGTTTGGTGGGAACGGGAACACGAAGATGTGGACCAAGCCACATTACTCTATCCACCTTCAATACAAGCATTAAGAGCATGTGGACTATTGAAATTCTAGGCCATACCTGGCATGAGGGCTCAAGTAGAGTTTCTTCAATGGCTAGTAGACAGGTGGAGCACAAAGGACTAGTGTTTCATAATTGGTGGCTACCAGATCGAAATTGAGTCAGAGGACATTTATTTCCTGTCTGGTTTTCCTAAGAGAGGCGAAGGATTATCTCTATTTGGGACTAGGCCAGGTGGCCAGTCTGTCGCTAGTCTCCGACTAGAGTTTTGTAATGTCCAAACTACAGACAAACAGATAGATGTTAAGACCATCTCCCATCTTGAACTTAAAGTGATCGCATTTACTATCACCAGACTATGCAGGAGCACAACATTGCATCTAGCTACCAGTTCCCAAATGCGCATGGCAGTAGACTGCTTCCGAGGCACCATCTTCAACTAGTGCGATGCCGTGTTGGCGAATGTGAAAGGCCAAATGACTAGGGCAAAGAACGGACAACTAAAGAACTTTGGATATGGTTACTTAGTTGTGATCTTTGGCCTAGAGAGGGTACCTATGTTGGTCCCACAGTAACTTTCCATTGAGGTTGGACTTCCCCGAGATCCTAGGATTATGCGCTGGGTTGTAGTCATGGTTCGTCATCCTTAGGAGGGTACAGAGGTTGTTCGATTTCCACCTGAGTATTTTCATTGGTTGGGGAACCAACTTTTCGTGATACAAGACTTTCCATATGCTGGGATGGATTATCGTGGTGATCCAGACATGGCTCTTCCACCAGGACAGCAATGGGATGATATAGGTAAAATCATTTTCAACATTTCCTAACATTTTAAACTATTTTTTTTTGTTTTTAAATCGCCGAAAACTGATAGTAAAAAGTTTGAAATGCAGTTGTGGGTCCACGGTGATCAGCCGCTCTCTCGCCCTATGAGAGAAGACACCTTGCTCCCGTGGCACTGGTCCCACAGGGCCAATCAGCAACCTTGACCGAATTGGAGCATCATCTAGTGCGCTTGACAGTAGATATCCCAGAGATTAGTATAGATGATATTCCTTGTAGGCTACAATGCTATGTGATTGGGGTCCCAGGACCTTTTAGGAGGTTCCTATGTAGGGTGGCCCGAGCAGTGGTTTCTTATCGTGATCATCATCAGGGATAGGATGATCGTCCTTATAGACTTCATATGACATTGTATATCTTTTTGTGCTATCATTTCGCCGATCATAAGGTGTTTTTCAACCTATGATCAAAGATGATGTATATTTGACACACTTCTATGCTATGATATATCACTATTACTGGGTATCTTGTATAACATGTTTATGGAATGTTTTTTAAATTTATTGTCTTGATTATTGCAAATGTATATTTAACATTTGAGAAGCAACTGCATCTACTAATGTGCTTAAATATATTGGAATATGTTGATATTCAATGTAGTCAAATTCACGTTCCAAGAGACTAACTCAAAAATAATCTTAATAATACCAGACTTCTAATGGCATAAACCCTGTTAAGCTGTAATACAACGAGTTCAAAATCTAACCTAACAATCAAAATCCGAATCCCAGATGATATGGATTCAGATAATAACTCAATCACTGCACTATACTCTGCAATGTTATTTGTTGTTTGATCGAGGCTTACTCCATGCATAGATACTAACTCGTCAGAGGGTGAATAGATAACCCAAGCTGCGGAAGAAATACTCCGTGTACTACGATAAGCACCATCAACAAAACCATTGTATGTTTGAGAAGATGTCGACATCTGCAATATCAAGAGTAAAACCAAGATAAGCAGGAATAATGATAAAACACTCTAAACTAGGCACACTTTCTAATCTAAAACACACCAACTAGAAAGAAACTATTCTAACAAGAATCTCCACACCAAACTCTAAGCATAATATATTTTTAGATAAAGTCCATTTCTGGGTCTACCTAAAGAGACACCATCAAAATCTACTAATTCATAGGCCCCTTTGGCCAGCTTTCGCTTAACAACAAAATGACCATGCCACATGGGTACGAATTTTCCATCCCCTAGCTTATCATTTGCTTGCTCGTATAATAAAACTAGGCCTCCCTCTGAAAAATTATGAGGTGTAACATTTCGATCATACTAAGCTTTTATCCGTTTTTTGTGAGTCTCGATTGCTAATGTAGCATCACGCCGATTCTCATCTAATTGAGCTAAGTACAAAAAATGTTTTTCCTTTTCGAAAGTGGCTGGGAGTAATTCTATGGCTATTTGCAATGACGGAATTTCACATTCAATGGGTAACACTGCTTCCAACCTGTAAACAAGATGAAAAGGAATGAAACCTGTTGATGTTTTAACTGAGGTTCGGTATGCCCAAAGCGCTAAAAATAATATGTTATGCCAATTCGACCGATGAATACCAATGATTCGTTGGATCATGGTCACTAGAACTTTATTGATTGCTTCAACCAGACCATTAGCCTATGGGTAATATGGAGTAGAGCTATCATGACGTAGGCCAAGCTGATCTGTTAATTCAGTCATCATGTTGTTCCAAAAATGACTTCCATGATCAGTAATAATCACTTGAGGAACACTGAATCTAGCAATTATATGATTAAAAATGAAAATTGTAGCAGTTTTGTCATCTACCAAAAATGTAGGCATCGCCTCGGCCCACTTGGTAAAATAATCTACCGCAAGGATGATATACGCTTACCCCCTGGCTTAGTGAGGGTTACATGTAATAAAGTCGATACCCCATTTTGCAACAGGACTGATGGAAATTATAGGGTGGAGAGGAGTAGGTGGAGCACGCATCTTTCGATAAAAGTTTTAGCAATTGTGGCATTTCCAGACTGCATTGATACAATCTTTAAATAAAGCTGGCTAGAAATAACCAACGCGCAATATCTTTTGGGTTGTGGCATACCCAGACATATGACCGCCACATGCTAAAGAGTGATAGTCATTCAGAACCTTTTCGGCTTCTTCATGTGTTAGATAACGACGGAAAACAGAATCCACTCCACGACGATAGAGTGTATCTCCAATAATATTGTATGGTTGAGATTGGAAACGTATTTTCCTTCATTGAGATCGTGAGATTTCAGGCCGAAAAGATTGGGTGTGGAGATAGAAAATTATATCCCCATACCATGGATCAAGAGTACTGATAAGAAATAAGGATTCATCTGCAATGGGTTCTTCTGCCACAGTTTCGGTATCAGTACGCGGGAAATCACACATCAGTTCTGTGAAAACCAATGACTTCTTTGCCTTGGATTTTTCAAATTCCAAGTCAAATTCCTGCAGGATAACTATCCATTTGGAATACTTGCCCCCTAGCAATTGTTTAGTCAAAATATACATCATAGGGTTACAGTCAGCAATTACTGTGGTTTTGCGTAGTAGAATGTAGTGACGAAATCGCTGGACAGCTTGAACAGCTGCCAGGGCCAATTTCTCCACATGCAAATATTTAAGCTCAGTTGAATTCAAAGTTCGACTAAGATAGTAAATCACATGTTCATTTTTGAATTCATCTTCCTGAACTAAAACCATTCCAATGGTGGAATGAGAAGTGGCAAGGTACAAAAAGTAATCATGGTTGTAGTTGGGAGGATGCAATAACGGTGCATGGGTCAACGCGTGTTTAAGTGCATCAAAGATTTTTGAGCTATCTCATCCCAAAAGAATGGAGTGTTTTGTTTCAACAACCTGGTAAAACCTTTCATTATCTCAACGTAGTTAGGACTGAATCAACATAAAAAGTTTGCTTTCCCTTGCAAACTTTGCAGTTGGAGAAGAGTCGAAGGTGGAGGTAATTTAACAATGGCTTCAACCTTCGAGGGATTGACATGAATACTGACTTTTGAGACAACAAATCCCAGTAAATGACCCGTTTCTATACAGAAAACACATTTGTGTGGATTCAACCTAATTCGATAATGCCTACATCTCATAAAGATGGCTTGTAAATGAGTGAGATGATCAGCTCTACGTAATGAATGAGCAGGTAAATCATCAAGATAAGGCTGCACAATGTGCTTAATGTCATAAAAAGTTGCTTCGACATTCTTCAATCCAAAAGGTAATTTGCAATAAGAAAATGCCCCCCATGGACAAATGAAAGTCGTTTTAGGTTGATCAGCAGGGAGTATGTTAATTTGATTGTAACTGGAAAATCCATCCATAAATGAGAACATTTCACTGCCGGCACAATCATCAATAATTTGATCGATATAGGGGGTTGGGTAATTGTCTTTAGGACAAGCTCGATTAATATCCCTATAATATATACATATTCTTATCTTTCCTTGCTTTTTGTTAACAGGAACAATATTTGATACCCAATATGTTAAAGGAATTGGATATATGAAACCTGCTTGAAGTAATTTCTCAACTTCAGCTTTAATAGCAGCAGCTTTTCTTGGATGTACCTGACGCAAACGTTGCCAAACAGGTTTATCATCCGGGTAAGTTTTGATTTTATGGACAACAATTGATGGATCAATTCCTGGCATATCTTCATATGACTAGGCAAACACGTCGCAGAATTCTTGAAATAGGGCTTTATAAGTTTGGATTTCCTTGTCTATACAGGAAGCGCCTATATGAATGTTTTCAATAATTCTGTGTTTCACTGAAATGTCGATAGGAATCGTTCGAGAATTATTTCTTAAATTTAACTCAGAATCAGGATGTTACAATGGATTCTATGGTTCCTTGACATAATCAGTGGTAAAAATATATGAGAGATCATTTTCAAAATGATCAAGCTCAAGTAAAAATGAAGATCGATGATGAAGATCTTCCCATGGTAAATCATCAACAGACAAAAGTTCACGAATCTGCTCATTAGTATGACCAGGATCAGAAAAAGTTGTTGAATCTGAGGTTGATATTGAAAGTGACTCCCCATGGACCACATTCATTGGATCAATTTCAGTTGAACTAGGGTCAGAAAATGACTGTACCACCTGATATGCAACTTCAAAGGGACTCAACGGCATGGCATCACCAAATGAGTCCACCTCAGAATCGGAAGGTACGATCCAAGGATCATCAAAAGCAACAGTGTTAGATGAAATCATATGAATGGTTGCAAAAGAAGTTGATATGTTAGGAGGAGGAAATGAAAAAGTTCCTAGTAAACCAAAATATTTGATCAATCCCACCCCAACATCCTTATAAGGGATAGCTATTTTACCGACATGTTGGATACTCTTAGAAGAGGTTGGGTCGGATGAAAATTAATTTAACTGGTCTATTGTAATGATTTTTCCATTATGAGGGAATTTAATAAGCCGAAAGACTGATGAAACAATAGCAGTCATAGTGTAAGACCAACTACGACCCAAAATAAGGTTGTAATCTAGAGGGGCATCAACCACTTCCACATCTAGATTAACAGGTTTTCCTTCTACCCCTATAGATAAATCCTGCAGAACGCCAAAAGGATGAAACCCTCAGCCATCAAAAGCCTTTAAAATCATCAGGGATTGATTGAGCGTAGGAGAACCAAGCGATCTCCAACACTGAATCGACATAATACAAGTAGAATCTCCTTCATCAATTACAGTCCGAAAGAAAGGTTTGTTTTTGACTAAGATTGGGATCTGGAAAGCCATTTGATGAGGTAAACGAGGCATACTATTTTCTAAATTGAAGATTATAAGATTGGAATCCTGAATATCAACAGCTCCTATAGTAGACAAAAGCAATTTATGTTGTGCCGGACATGATTATAGCACCTCCAAAGCCGACATTCTTGAATGGGACATAGCTAAATCTTCAACAATGTTATAGTTCTGAGCAGATCTCGCATGTGGATTGAAAGCTGACTTTCGAAGTATACCTTTAGCAGGCAGTTTGATTACTAAGTCTGGATTAGGTTTCTCGATCTGTAGCGGATCAGAACCAGAAGGAGTTGAAGTTGATGGGTTTGAATTAGAAGATTATGCTTCCTTACCACCAACAGGATTCTTACTTCCATAATCTTGTGATCGCCTCGCAATCCTGACATGGGACATCATCATAATTGGTTCTTCTGAGGCATTTGAGGAAGAATCTATCATCTTACTATCTTGACTAAGAAAAGGATCCTTCAAGACAGTAGGCGTTTGATAACCTTTGATGATTTTCGGAACCTCAACTCGATGTGGACAATCTCTTGTAAAGTGCTCCTCGTCACAGATGAGATAAGGATAGTGAGGTTTATGTTTCTCATAAGTAGATTCAGATTTTTCTGGTTTCTCTTTTGTGTTTTGTTTATTTTTCTTCTTCCCTTTATTTTTGCCACCGGATTTTGATTTGGCCGTAGAAGATTCTATGACATGAATATTGGCAGGAACTTTAGCGGAAGCTTCTCCTGTCGGGGAATCTGGTAAAGTTATAATAGGATAAGAATTCTTTGCAAATTTCTTCTTACTCTTGGTGTTAACTGAACCAATCATACCCCAACAGCATGAGACCCTGAAGGAGTTGCAGTTATTTGATTTTGTTTGGGAAGATCGGGGATTTTTTCGTGCAAAGTACCCAACTGTGTATAAACGAGGTCAAGGTATTGAGCCTGAGTAATTACTTGCTCCTCAGTAACTACTCCTGCCTTAGCTACATCCTCAGTGATTTTAGGTAATAATGATTTAACAAACCATTCTGCCAAAATTTGATCCGAGATAAAAAAAATTCACTAAATGTCATCGACGTCGCCATTCATGAATATGGTCTAAAATATATGTAGACGTTGACTTTTTTAATGAAGTTAATAATTCCGTGCCATTGTCATATCTGACAGGCAACTGAAAATGAATTAAGAAGGAAGTAGCTGGCTGACTAAAATTATAAAAAGAGCTTCGTGGTAACTCAATATACCACTTAGTCACGAGACCAATTAGAGTGCGTTGAACAAGCCGTAAACAAATTAAATCATCTATAATGGAATTTGATACACATCAGAGGTGATAAGTCATCACATGATTCAACGGATCCTCTCCTGGTTTACCCTCAAACTTCAGGATATCAATGGGCAACTTATTAGGCATTGGCAGCCAATATGGAAGATAATAAATTGGATCATTCGTAAGGCACGACAAGTTAGGTAAATCCAAAGTTGCGATAAATGGTAACTGATGGTTAGGGTCTCGAAAACCTTAGGTCACAAGACGAGATCTAGGAGGAGGATATCCAAGATAACCTGGAATTGGATTTGCATTGGGAATATTATATCCTCCCAAAAAACCAGGTTTAACTGGACCAAACTGGGGTTGAGGTTCAGGTTGTTGATATGAATACCCAGGGTATGGTTGATACTGATAAACTCGGTTTTGCACAGCAGGACTGTATTGATACTCTCCCTGGTACGGTTGATAAGTGAATTGTGGTTGACTTGTGACAACCGTACTTGGACGAGGTTGCCCTACAGGCATCTGAACCGAAGTCTGAATTGTAGGTCCAGACTGGGGTAAAAAGGAATGAGGAGTTGATACAGGAACAATAGAAATGAGAGTTGTCGGTACTCCAGAAGTAGGTGGGGTAGATTGAACAGAAGCTACAGTAGTTGCAACAGTCGTTTGAGGTGGAGTTCGAGGCGAACTAGGCCCAGAATGATGAGCTACACTAGGTGTAGAAGTTTGAATAGTAGGCTGGACAGGTTGCTTCGTTGAACCAGAAACCAAAGGTTGTCCAGGTTGAGATGACAACTGCACATTGGGTTGAAAAATTTGTTGAGTTTGATATGGATCCCACACCATATTCATTCCAGGGTAAGAACTTGTTGATGCCCCGAAAATCGTTACATCAACATCGGGGGATAACCACCCAGTCTGGACCTTAATACAACTCCTTTTCCGTTTGGGATGGTGGCTCCGACTGGATATAATGGGACTAGTTTCCCAGTAATGAATAAAAGGGGGTGAATGAATGATTGGTTTTCTAATAATTGATAATAAATGGAGGACTTATTCTATGAATGAAAACGTAAATAACTATTTTATCCCGGGAAGCTTCTATTCTTTAAGTGCAAAGTTTAATAATCTGTGTTTGCTGATAGGCATATAGATGACACTGTGCAATAAACAAAGAGATTGATTTAAATGATAATTGCTTCGTTCAAATAGTTGAACGAAGTAATTAATAAAATAATATTGCACTTCTCTTTTATATTACCGATACATGCATGATTGAAAGAGTAGCAAACTGTAAACATCTAATAATGGAAAGTATAAAGCCTACTGTTTAAAGCACATTTACATATTCAATAATAGAAAAATGACCAAACAACAATTCACATAAAAGGAATAAATTCAGACATAGATAATAGTACCATATGAGCTACGGATTATTCCCTACGCCAATCGCAATTTGAATTCCTTCTTCCGATTCAGAAATACTTTTAAATAAAGGCAATAGTGCACATTCACATCAAAGCTTCATTATCAAAATTTGGAAAGATTGGTCCAATCTTCATAAAAGAATATGCCTGAAGTACAATAGTGCAACTTCAGGCTTAAGTCATATACAAAAACTTAAGACCCTTTCTAAATACATGAAAGGGTCTATAAATACTAAATTAAGCTAACAAACTACAAAATTAAAATGCTACTAAATTGGTATAATCCAACTTAAATATCTCTCCCACAGTGAGTTGGTAATTGGCAGCGATGATTCATCCTTCTGGCTGTTTTCCCTTTGTCCTAAGTTGGCATATCGCCAGCATTGGCTCCACTTCTTGAGGGTGGCTAAGACGAGAATTGATTTGAGAAGTATAGGTGGCATCATGTATATCGGGAATGATACACTCGATTGCATCCGTCTGGCATTTGAGGGCGGCTCTCTGACTGTATGGTTTTACTAGGAACAACCAATAGGTGTCCCAAGTTAAACTTATAATCCCTGAGATCAATCTCCCATTCTTTTCTAGCTCTTGGTTACATGATTGCTCCAATGTCTTGGCCCATAACAGTTTACCTGGTGTACATTGAGAAATCATGTTAGATAAATAGAGAGTATTATTGATCAAGTCAATTAAATTTCTCGTAGATAAATTGCATCTGGAAACAGCTCTCTCTGCTTTCATTAATTGGGATTGCCACTCTGTGAATAGGATTTCCTTATGGGATTCTAAGATTTTGGGCAAGTTTGCCGCATGTCCCTCATTAGAGTCCTGCCAAGTAAGAAAATCTGTCAAAGTGTCTTCGGCTTGCTCTAAATCCTACCTGGCATCAACTGACTTATCTATTATAGATGTTTTTATGTCGCATAAAGGTTCAACTTGGGTGGTTTCATGACATAACAATCGTATTTGTGTTATTAATGCCTTGTTAATTTGCATAGCCTCTGCTCTGAACTCGGCAGGCTGGGGAAGACTCTTAAACCTTTCTAATTGAGCTGATAATTGAGTAATTTGCTCATCTTGTCTTTGCCATATGTTCATTCATCGCCTTAAACTTTGATAATGCCTCCAATAGTTCCTTCTATCTCTGGATTTCTCCCGAATCGATCCTCTGCTTTTCTTCATGCAACTGTTTGTTTAGCTGGTTGTTTAACTGTTGTTGTGTGGACAATTGCTGTTGTAGTTGTTCTGACTTCTGCTACTCTTCCGATATCTGTGCTTGTAATGAAGCGATCGCTTGATCCTTTTGTTTCAACAAATTGCTTACCTTCGATGCCTTATCCATGGTGGCAGCCGAGTAGGCACCAGCATATTGAGATAACTTTGTCAGGTCATCGGAGGGGTCAAATTCTTCTCTCCATACCACATTGGCTATTATTGTTTGTTCAGGGAACAGAGAAGGTTGATCAATCCTTCTCCTTTTCCGCTGTCGCTTTATTATAACCCTATGTTTTGGGCTATAGAAAACATCTAGTGGAGGAATGTCCTCCACTTGCAAAATAATTTGATCGGAAGGATTCTTCGGAATTATTCCTCTTACTGTAGTTTGGGATAGACCGCTGGTTCCTTTGCTTGGAACCTCCTTTGATGCTATATCTTGTGTATCGGCAGCTTTGGATGTTTCGGCGTCCGTTGAGGTCTCAAGATTGCCTATAATTGTATTAAATTGTTGCCATTATTTGAGCAATCTTGGGTCCACTTGAATATCAACATTCATTTCTTTACTACTCTGCTCTTGCTGCCTTTTCTATTCTTCTTCCCTTATTCTCTCCTGTTCTTTCTTTTCTACTTCCTCTCTGTCTTTCCTCTTTGCCTCTTCTTGTTCTTTCCTCTGAGCCTCTTCCTGTTCTAACCTTTGGAGTTCCTCCTGCACAGGCTTACTTGAGTGTATCATCATGGTAGTAGCTAAAAAATCTAGAGGCAGAGTTTGCAACCTCTACTCTCTAAGTTTATTAAATTCTACTAACCCGTCATCATGGTATCTCATTCTAGCTAGCTGTTGCACATGGAATATTGACTGGATGGAGGAGAACAGGTCATCAAACTCATCTTCCTTATGCTCGAATTTAGTAAGCTTGGCTTGATCTAGGGCATTATAGATGACTTTCTTCGGGTCGAAACGTCTATTAGGTAGAGTGGCAAGACTTAGGATGTTAATTTTTTCTGCCTCTTTCTCTGCATGTTTATAATCATGCAGAGTATATACGCCACACTTGAGAGGAAAAGGAGGCCAAACTTGCTTCTTTGAATTTATAAGAGTTTTCGTTGCTGATGCAGTTGTAAGTTGATATGCTATTTCGCGAGCTAATAGCTTGTCTGTTATGTACAAGGGGAGGACATGAGGTCTGGTCTAACTGTCAAAAACTCTTACATAGGTGAATTTTTCTTCTCCAAACCAGGTTCCTAGGGTTATCAAGTCAATCTCAGCCTGAGAGGATATTTTAGGGGCAGGTTTATCAAAAATTACATGGTAAATAGGTAGCATGAAGCCATTGCAGACTTGGTATAAATGGTGTTTATAATGAGCTTTCCATAGTTTCTGGTGGTAGATATGAATAGGTATAGGGTCCTGTGGAGTTCATCTCCATCCTAACACAGGAAACTCAGAATTGAAACAGAGGGTATCCAAAATATAGGCACTAAAATAAAATGGAGGGATGAACCTATCAGTAACACGGGATTTGTTTCTGAATTCAAGAATAGCCGTAGCCAACTTATCCGATAATATAGTCCCCCAATCCATGATTTCACTATTACATGCCGCTTCCATCAAAGGAACCATTTCTATGGAAAATTTTGAAGAATCATGTAATCCCCACAATCGACACATCATGACTCCAGCATAACAATAAGGAGAGCGTAAGGAGTCGACGGAGTACTTACTCGAAGACTCATGTTTGTGTTTCGCCGGGTTCTGTCTCCATTCTCATATAGGCACTGACTCGGTCCCATTATCATCTCGAAACTTCTTCAGAAATGATTTATTGTACTTCTTCTCTGGTTTGGGCAAATGGTACATTTGTCTGAAATCATTGGGCTGAAATGAACCAAATACTCTCCCATCAACGGTGTAGAATGTTCTGTCCGTAATTGGAATTTCCTCAATTTCCCATCTCACCACATCTGTATATGGAAGAATTTTCGCTCGAGCTGCTATCCTATGCAGGTAGGAATCAACCAAATCTTTTAAAGTAGCATCAGATTTCCGGCTTGAACCTGCTGAATCTTGTACCGATGTTTGCTGAGGTTCCTCGGCTTCAACCAGGTTGTAAATATTTTCCCAAGTGGTTTTGCCAAGGCCGAGACATGTCGTATCTGAGATTAATCCCTTCTTGCTTGGTCCCGGATCAGTGGCATGTTGTCCTGTTACCATAGAAGCCGAGGGCGTTCTAGACTTCTTATATTTCTTTCCCATTTTTTCTGGAATCGTTATTGTGGAAAATCTCTGCGCAAGAGAAAAATGAACGTAATGCAGAGAAAATATGGTGAAAACAAAGTATGAGGGAATTGTGTCAATCAATGAATAATGGAATATTTATCATAAGGCTCCCACGGATACTATCTCTGAAAGAATTTAGGCATAACTGCTCATTAATTGGCCGTCAAAACCTGTCAATCATTTAAATGCTCATTATATTATTTTCCGAATAATGGTTTAAGCGTGGATTTGATTTGTTGGTGGTTGGATGAGAGCGAATCTCTATCGGGAAGAGAAAAGGATTTCAATGATAATTAATATATAATATAGCGAAATCATATTGATCCTTTTCGAAAGTCGCGCTTGGGTTCATCGCAATCGGCAATCGGAGGAAGCCTTGGGGCAATTTGTTTAAGCATTATGGAATCCTCGATCGCCGATAGCGATATCACTTGACTCGCATCGGGAGTTTGAAGGATGAGAGTTTGTTATGTTCACGTCGCATTCCCCGATTGCCGATTGCGATATCGCATCAGAGCAAAGGGGAGGGGCCTTTTATTATTTGTTTTCCCGATACCCGTTGGTCACTTGCTTTTATGCATCGGGGAATATCAATGGGTCATGGTTATGCATCCTTTGTTATTTCGATATACGATCTTGCGATTGCTTTATCGCAATAATAAAGAATTATTCGTTTATTTTTCAAAAGGTTTTAAGATGTTTTGTTTATTTTCAAACCTTTAGAAGAGTGATGGATTAATACCAATTTAATCTAAAAGGGACCCATTTCAAATTATAATTTTCTAAAGTAAGATTTTTTGAAATGGGGGGTTGTTGTATAGCACAACAATTGGCGATTTGCTGGAAGAAACAGTTATCTCTGAAAAAGTTATTGGAATTTTTTGGACATTGTTTACATAGATACCTTATCAAAAAGGAAAGTTCTAATATAACTAAGTATACACACATTCTGAATATAATAAAGGGATGTTTTTTCTAATTCTTTCTCTTGTTAAAACTAAATACAATTGACCTTTATTGGTTGATAATGATAAAAAAAAACACTTTTCCAACTTAGCCTTTTTAGTTGACTCCTTTGTCACGGGTAGAGCCTCTGCTGCCAACAAACGTTCATAGTTCCGACAGGGATACCTTTTAACCATTTGATTGTTCACGACCCCTTCCATCTCAGAGTATGATTAAAAGAATGAATTCAAAACATGTTTTTTCATATTTTGTATTTCTTTTCTTTTCCATTTTTGTAAGATAAAAAGCCATTGTCCTGGTTTGGTTGCCAGCGGATTTGACAATGCGATTCATTGGTTGTAATCTAATCGAACAAGCTGGCTTGTGATGAGACCCCTTGTCTTATAATTATAATCCATTACCCTGTTTTGGTATGCAGTGTTGGTAATGTCGGTCAGATTATTTCCCAATGATCATGGTACGCAGGCTTGTAATAAGACCCCTTATCTTTATATCAGATATTTTAGAATTACACTTTGAGTAATCATATACTTGAATGAATGGGATGAACAATTTTCTCCTTAAGAGAAAATGGATGACAAGGTAAGAGTTGAGGATGCTAGGATTGAATCAGTCTCTGTTTTGATATTGGTAACCCTTTTGTGGCCAATTTGAAACCATTAAAATGATTTACAGTAGTTCTAAATCTCGAGAGGATTTTCACAAAAACAAAATGGGGTTTTCAGAATGTTAATATACCTAATTTCCTAGAAATTATTCCTTTTGTTTAAGATTTCTATTTTACAAAAGTAAATATTAAAAATACTTCTTCCGAGCAACATTTCAATATAGAAAAGGCCAATAGAAGCTATTTTACAACTTTATTTCCTAATGATCCTAAATATTGCTAATCCTACTGAATTTAAAAGAGAAGGGGTTACCTTCTCAATTGAAGAATTTCTTTAAGATGAGGCCATTAACAGGAAGAGAGTCCCTCTTTCTTGATAGATCTTGTAATATGAATGTTGAATGGCCTATCTTCTCGCTGATCTGAAATGGTCCAAGCCACATATTTTTGGAATTTGGTGTGTTTACCTTTATCCTCGTGTGCTTTGTCCCATTTTAGAACTATATCACCAACCTACAACTGTTTAGAGCTAGACGAAGTTGAATCAAATGATAACTTGATTATCTGCTGATGTTTTTCATGAGTAATTTTGGCCTTTTCTCTTTCTTCCTCTAATTTCAAAATTTGATCATGTCTAAGTTGGATAGAAGAAGAGGGTCTTTCTTCAATAAACTGAACTAGGGCTAGAGAAGGAAGCGCTAAATTGGTCGGTAGTACTGCTTCTTTCCCGTAGACAAGGTTGAATGGGGAAGTACCTATAGAGTCCTTCTACATTATTCTATCAGCCCATAGTGCGAATACTAAAGATTTATGCCAATTTTTATGATTTTGTTTGATAGTTCGCTTAATGATTTTGAGTACATTTTTATTGGTAGATTCTGCTAGACCATTACCCTGGGGATAGTAATTTGCAAAATATTTCAATTTAAATCCTCTTTTGATAGCAAACTCAAACATGGCATTTCCAGAAAAATAAGATGCATTATAAAAAACAAGAGCATTTGCGACACCAAACCTGGTAACGATGAACTGGTATATGAATTCTATAATTCCTTCAGAGTTTGTTGTCTTTCATGGAATTGCTTCAACCCACTTGGTAAAGTAATCGGTAGCAGTAAGGATATACTTATGTTGTTTGGAGGATTGTGGAGTTATCTCTCCAATGATGTCTAGTCCCCATTGTTCAAAAGGTTGATCGATATTAACTGGTTGCAAAGGAAAAGCTGGTTTCCTTTGTCTTCCATTGGAGACTTGACAACTTCAACATTTCCTTACATACTCATGGGTATCTCTAAATAAGGTGGGCCAGTAATATCCAGCATGGATGATTTTATGAGCTGTTGTGTCAGCTCCAAAATGTCCTCCAGCTAGTCCATCGTGTAGCTCCTGCAAAACCTTTTGTGCTTGAGGTTTCTCTAGGCATCTTAATAAAACTGAATCGTAGTTTTGCCTAAAAAGCACATCATCAATGATAACGAAGTTTTTTGACTTTAATCTAATAGCCCGTTTGTTTTTATAAGAAAGATTAGGAGGTGCATGCCCATTTTTCAAATAAAATATTAAATCTGCATATTGAGATTCGGAATCGGTAATACTTATCTGGTTGATTTCTTCAATATTCTCTGTATCACCTGATTCCAGAATGTTGGATGCTCCTACTAATAACCTGCAAAAACCTTGGCCTCTAACAATCTTTGCTGGCTTGATTTCCAAGTCATATTTTTGAAGTGTTGTAACCCAATTTTCCCTCTTTTCACCTAATTCTCTTTGGATCAGTAATTGCCTTACTGTAGAAAAAGGAACTATTACTTTTGTATGGGATTTTAGAAGGAAGGGCCTGTAGTGTTTGATGGATTTATACACAACAAAGTCTTGTTTTTCAACTTCGGAGTAATTTAGCTCTGCACCCTGAAAATTTGAACTAAAGAATGAAATTGGTGCTTCCAAGTTGTGATCGTTGATTTGAGTGAGTACCGCTGCATAAGATAAATCGGACGCGATAATGTACAATGTGAAATGATTAGAAAAATTAGGAGTGTTTAAAGCGGGGGCATTGATTATTGATTGCTTGATTAAATCGAATGCTTCTTTTTCAACAACCCCCCATCTAAACACTGAATTTTTCTTAATCATGGTTTGTAATGGTAAAATGATATGAGAAAAATCGGGAACAAATCTTTTGACAAAGTTGATCTGACCTAAAAATGACTGCATACATTTTTTGTTATGAGGAAATGGGATTTCAGAAATTTCTTTAATCCTGTCGGGATCAATATAAATACCATCTTTGGAAACAATAAAGCCCAAGAGCTTTCCTTGATCTAGAGAAAAGAAGGATTTTTTGGGATTAAGTGAAATACCATACCTTCTACAACATTCAAAGATTTGATTCAAATCATGTAAATGGTTAGATCTCTTTTTAGAAAATACAGTGATATCATCTAAGTAGACGGCTATTGTTTTGTTGATCAATCCTTTGAAGGCTATATCCATTGCTCTTTGGAATGTAGCTCCTGCGTTAATAAGTCCAAAAGGCATTTTCTGATAGGCGTAAGTTCCCCATTTTGTTCTGAAAGTAGT
>APFE030054092.1:41760-103102 GCA_000404065.3 Pinus taeda
AACTTGTTTTATAACAATCTCTGAATTGTCGAACACTTTTAAATATTGAACTTTCAAGCCGATAGCTTTGTATAATCCTTGGACCAAGGCTTCATACTCAGCTGTATTATTCGTGCATTCGAATTCTAATCTACAAGAAAGCATTGTTTTTTTCTCCCTCAGGGCTGACTAAAATACACCCTGCTCCTGATCCTTCACTAGATTTTGAACTGTCAAAATATAAAGACCAAAATAAAGAATTATCTACATTTTTATTTACAAAATTCTCAGTAACATCAACACATCTAGATCTGTCAGTTTGTGAAAAATTTTTGATTTGTGATGTGAAATTGTTTACCGAGAAAGGAGATGGTTGGGCAATATAATTGCCAAAGAATGATTCAGAAGAATAGTTTCCCAAAATATTGTTGTTAAATGCAACTGGTTGATTCTCTTGTTCGAACTCTATAATAGTATGGGTCATGTGTTTCTCCCGATTGATTTTTATTTGATTTGGCTTTCCTTTGTAGGGCAGCCACATATGAGACCAATCGGTAGAAATATATCCGTGGAGCTTTTCAGACCAATCCCTGCTCAAGATTAAACCATAACACTCAGGTATATCAACGATTAAGATGTCAATTCTCTAAACCACTCGTGGATCAGCCGATAACCTAATTGTAACAGAGTTTATTTCCCCTAAAACCTGGACTTTAGTTCTATCTAACTGCACAATGTGAATTGAGGACTTTTGGGGTTCTATGTTCAGTTTAGAACAAACTGAAGCTAGCATTATATTGGATGATGCCCCAGAGTCAATCAAGCAGTTATGTAGATTTCGATTGTAGATTTCGTATGTTAAGAGGAAAGGAGGGGTATGGGAATTTGATCTATCTCCAATTAGAATTGTATCAGTTGCCTCAAATCTACCAGAAGGTGGTTGTCTCGAATCACTTGCGGCTTTAGTACTGGGAAGAGGCGAAGAAGGAACTGTATTAAGTTCTTTGAGAAGCAATTTTTTTTGATGTTTTAATTTGCTGAGTTCAAACATGGTGATGTTTGCCTTAGTCTTTTTCATATCGTCAACAATATTATAGTCCATTGAATCTGATACTACCAATGTCTTAGATGATGTAGGTATATTGGAGGATGACGGTTGATTTTGAGGTACTGTTGCAGCTGGCTTCCTTGTGGGTACCTTTTCCTTTGTAGTATTGGTACCTGCACTCCTTTTCTTTGAACTTACCTGGACAGGTTCAGGAGTACTTTTCCTCCTGGTAGTCACAGGAAAGGCTTCCTGCTCAGCTTCGATATCGGAGTTAGGCAATATAAATTCCCACATTCCATGACATTCAATGACTTCCTCTTCTTCGAATTCATCGGATGGTGCAATTGTTTCTTCTTGTTCTTCTTCCTCAGGATCTAAATCTGCATAGGATATAACATTTGGAGGCTTTGACTCAGGTTTCTTAAAATTCCTATAAGGTTTCTTTGTTGAGGACTCTGCTACTTGCTTTTTAATTTCAACCATTTCATTTGACATGGTTTTGAGGACTTTTTGAAGGCCCTCCATATCGTATGGATCTTTGGTGATTTTCTTCTTTGAATCATCCTTGAAAGACACTTTTTTGGATTTCCTTTCCTCGAGAGCAGCGTTCTTTTCCAAAGCGATTACACGTTTTTCGACAGCAAGGGATTCTTTCATGCTTTCACCAATGTAGGTTTTTTAGCCCTATCTACAAAAATGACTATATTTGAAGGTAAGGCGATAATGTACCACTCGCTACTAATTTGTTCACTTGGCTTGTCATCGGTAGGGATTTTATTCAAGAGTTTGTTAAATCGGGACTTAAACTCCTTAATGGGTTCTCTTGACTTGATCCTTAGATTGGAAAGGTCATTAATGAGTGTGGCCAAGGATCTATCATCACCGTATTTGGTAAGAAACTGTTCTTGAAAGATATTCCAACTGGTAATGGATCTAGAGGGCAAGGAAAAATACCAACACCCTGTCGATCCTTGTAATGTATAGGGGAAAAGTCTAACTACAACATCTTCTTCTGTTACTCCCTTCAAATTAACTGACAACATGAAATTATTTATGTGCTCCTCAGCTAATGTTCCAACATCTGGATTAAACTTTGGTAACCATTTCTCAGGATAATCAGGTAACGGATGTAAAGGCGCAGGCATAGTGACTGCACCAAGACTTCTCCATGGGGTTTGAGCCATTTTGGGAGTACCAACGATTGCCTATGGTGTTCCAGGTGTTTGGGGAGGAGGTGGAAATGAAGACTGAAAAGATTGTGAGGTTGAAGGTGAAGTCCCCTGGTGAACAATAATATGTAATGGTGAAGTGGGTGTTTGAATTCACACTGGAGATGATGATATGGAAGATTACGGAGAAAAGGTTTCACTACCAGAACCTTCAGTGTTCTTTTTAATCCTTTTCCTTTGGGGTAAAGGTAACTTAGGTGGTTCAATACTGAGTTTTTCGCTTTGAAGTCTGGTGAGATGATGAGGTAGGTGGAATTGCGAAGTCTGACTGCCTTGTGATACTTCAGATCTAGGAGGTGAAATGGAGAAGCCTTGAAGTTTCTGGATGGTAGACTGAACATCAGGGGACTTCAGACTTAAACATTCTGAAGTATGATGGGTTTGGCAGTGGTAGTTGATCCTTCTTCTTCTCGTCTGGATACTGGTATTTCAGAGTGCAAACGAGAGGTCCGAGGAGAAGTGGAGGGTGATTTACTCTATGAATGGTCTGTAGGTTTTGACTTACTCGCCATTCATAGTGGATGGCCCTCCTTCTAGCGCCAGAAATGTTGATGCCCCGAAAATCGTTACATCAACATCAGGGGATAACCACCCGGTCCGAACCTTAATACAACTCCTTTTGCGTTTGGGATGGTGGCTCCGACTGGATATAATGGGACCAGTTTCCTAGTAATGAATAAAAGGGGGTGAATGAATGATTGGTTTTCTAATAAGTGATAATAAATGGAGGACTTATTCTATGAATGAAAATGTAAATAACTATTTTATCCTGGGAATCTTCTATTCTTTAAGTGCAACATTTAATAATCTGTGTTTGTTGATAGGCATATAGATGTCACTATGCAATAAACAAAGACATTCATTTAAATGATAATTGATTCATTCAAATAGTTGAACGAAGTAATTGATAAAACAATATTACACTTCTCTTTTATATTACCGATACATGCATGATTGAAAGAGTAGAAAACTGTAAACATCCAATAGTGGAAAGTATAAAGCCTACTGTTTAAAGCACATTCACATATTCAATAATAGTAAAATGACCAAACAAAAATTCACATAAAAGGAATAAATTTAGACATAGATAATAGTACCATATGAGCTATGGATTATTCCCTACGCCAATCGCAATTTGAATTCCTTCTTCCAATTCAGAAATACTTTTAAATAAAGGCAATAGTGCACATTCACATCAAAGCTTCATTATCAAAATTTGGAAAGATTGGTCCAATCTTCATAAAGGAATATGCCTAAAGTACAATAGTGCAATTTCAGGCTTCAGTCATATACAAAAACTTACGACCCTTTCTAAATACATGAAAGGGTCTATAAATACTAAACTAAGCTAACAACATACAAAATTAAAATGCTACTAAATTGGTATAATTCGATCTTAAATATCTCTCCCACAGTGATCTGGTAATCGACAACGATGATTCATCCTTCTTGCTATTTGCCCTTTGTCCTGAGTTGGCATATCGCCAGCATTGGCTCCACTTCTTGAGGGCAGCTGAGACGAGAATTGATTTGAGCAGTATAGGTGGCATCATGTATATCGGGAATGATACACCTGATTGCATCTGTCAGGCATTTGAGGGCAGCTCTCTGACTATATGGTTTTACTAGGAACAACCAATAGGTGTCCCAAGTTAAACTTTTAATCCCTGAGATCAATCTCCCATTCTTTTCTAGCTCTTGGTTACATGATTGCTCCAATGTCTTGGCCGATAATAGTTTACATGGTGTAGATTGAGAAATCATGTTAGATAAATAGAGAGTATTATTGATCAAGTCAATTAAATTTCTCGTAGATAAATTGCATCTGGAAACAACTCTCTCTGCTTTCATTAATTGGGACTGCCACTCTGTGAATAAGATTTCCTTATGGGATTCTAAGATTTTGGGCAAGTTTGCTGCCTGTCCCCCATTAGAGTCCTGCCAAGTAAGAAAATCTATCAAAGTGTCTTCGGCTTGCTCTAAATCTTGCTTGGCATCAACTGACTTATCTATTATAGATGTTGTTATGTCACATAAAGGTTCAACTTGGGCGATTTCATGACATAACAATCTTATTTGTGTTATTAATGCCTTGTTAATTTGCATAGCCTCTGCTCTGAACTCGGCAGGCTGGGGAAGACTCTTGAACCTTTCTAATTGAGCTGATAATTGAGCAATTTGCTCATCTTTCTGTTCATTCATCGCCTTCAACTTTGATAATGCCTCTGATAGTTCCTTCTGTCTCTGGATTGCTCCCGAATCGATCCTCTGCTTTTCTTCATGCAACTGTTTGTTTAGCTGGTTGTTTAACTGTTGCTGTGTGGACATTTTTTGTTGTAGTTGTTCTGACTTCTGTTTCTCTTCTGATAGCTGTGCTTGTAATGAAGCGATCGCTTGATCCTTTTCTTTCAACAAATTGCTTACCTCCGATGCCTTATCCATGGTGGCTGTGGAATAGGCACCGACATATTGAGATAACTTTGTCAGGTCATCGGAGGGGTCGAATTCTTCTGTCCATACCACATTGGCTGTTATTGTTTGTTCAGGGAATAGAGAAGGTTGATCAATCCTTCTCCTTTTCCACTGTCACTTTATTACAACCCTGTGTTTTGGGCTATAGAAAACATCTAGTGGACGAATGTCCTCCACTTGCAAAATAATTTGATTGGAAGGATTCTTCGGAATTATTTCTGCTACTGTAGTTTGGGGTAGACTGCTGGTTCCTTTGCTTGGAACCTCCTTTGATGCTGTATCTTGTGTATCGGTAGCTTTGGATGTTTCGGCATCCGTTGAGGTCTCACGATTGCCTATAATTGTATTAAATTGTTGCCATTCTTCGAGCAATCTTGGGTCCACTTGAGTATCAACATTCATTTCTTTATTGCTCCGCTCCTCCTGCCTTTTCTGTTCTTCTTCCCTTATTCTCTCCTGTTCTTTCTTTTCTGCTTCCTCTCTGTCTTTCCTCTTTGCCTCTTCTTGTTCTTTCCTCTGAGCCTCTTCCTATTCTAACCTTTGGAGTTCCTCTTGCTCAGGCTTGCTTGACTGTATCATCGGGGTAGTAGCTAACAAATCTAGAGGTGGAGTTTGCAACCTCTACTCTCTAAGTTTATTTAATTCTACTAACCCGTCATCATGGTATCTCATTCTAGCTAGCTGTTGCACTTGGAATATTGAATCGGCGGAGGAGAACAGGTCATCAAACTCATCTTCCTTATGCTCGAATTTAGTAAGCTTGGCTTGATCTAGGGCATTATAGATGACTTTCGTCGGGTCGAAACGTCTATTAGGCAGAGTGGCGAGACTTAGGATGTTAATTTTTTTTGCCTCCTTCTCTGCATGTTTATAATCATGCAGAGTATAGACGCCACACCTGAGAGGAAAAGGAGGCCAAACTTGCTTCTTTGAATTTCTAAGAGTTTTCGTGGCTGATGCAGTTGTAAGCTGATATGCTATTTCGTGAGCTAATAGCTTGTCTGGTATGTACAAGGGGAGGACATTAGGTCTGGCTTGACTACCAAAAACTCTTACATAGGTGAATTTTTCTTCTCCAAACCAGGTTCCTAGGGCTATCAAGTCAATCTCAGCCTGAGAGGATATTTTAGGGGCAGGTTTATAAAAAATTGCATAGTAAATAGGTAGCATGAATCCATTGCAGACTTGGTATAAATGGTGTTTATAATGAGCTTTCCATAGTTTCTAGTGGTAGATATAAATAGGTATAGGGTCCTGTGGAGTCCATCTCCACCCTAACAGAGGAAACTCAGAATTGAAACAGAGGGTATCCAAAATATAGGCACTAAAATAAAATGGAGGGATGAACCTATCAGTAACACGGGATTTGTTTCTGAATTCAAGAATAGCCGTAGCCAACTTATCCGATAATATAGTCTCCCAATCCATGATTTCACTATTACATCCCGCTTCCATCAAAGGAACCATTTCTATGGAAAATTTTGAAGAATCATGTAATCCCCACAATCGACACATCATGACTCCAACATAACAATAAGGAGAGCATAAGGAGTCGATGGAGTACTTAACCGAAGACCCATGTTTGTGTTTCATTGGGTTCTGTCTCTATTCTCGTATAGGCGCTGACTCGGTCTCATTCTCATCTCGAAACATCTCCAGAAATTCTTTATTGTACTTCTTCTTTGGTTCTGGCAAATGGTACATTTGTCTGAAATCATTGGAATGAAATGAACCAAATACTCTCCCATGAACAGTGCAGAATGTTCTGTCCGTAATTAGAATTTCCTCAGTTGCCCATCTCACCACATCCGTATACGGAAGAATTTTCTCTCGAGCTGATATCCTATGCAGGTAGGAATCAGCCAAATCTTTTAAAGTAGCATCAGATTTCCAGCTTGAACCTGCTGAAGCTTGTACCGATGTTTGCTGAGGTTCCTCGGCTTCAACCAGGTTGTAAATATTTTCCCAAGTGGTGCTGCCAATGCCGAGACATGTGGTATATGAGATTAATCCCTTCTTGCTTGTTCCCGGATCGGTGGCATGTTGTCCTGTTACCATAGAAGCCGAGGGCGTTCCAGACTTCTTAGATTTCTTTCCCATTTTGTCTGGAATCGTTACTGTGGAAAAACTCTGTGCAAGAGAAAAATGAACGTAATGCAGAGAAAAGATGGTGAAAACCAAGTATGAGGGAATTGTGTCAATCGATGAATAATGGAATACTTATCATAAGGCTCCCGCAGATACAATATTTGAAAGAATTTAGGCATAACTGCTCATTAATTAGCTGTTAAAACCTGTCAATCATTTAAATGCTCATTATATCCTTTATTTTCCGAATAATGGTTTAAGTGTGGATTTGATTTTTTGGCGGTTGGACGCGAGCGAATCTCTATCGGGAAGCGAAAAGGCTTTCAATGATAATTAATATATAATATAGCGAAATCATATTGATCCTTTTTGAAATTCATGCTTGGGTTCATCGCAATCGGCAATCGGAGGAAGCCTTGGGGCAATTTGTTTAAGCATTATGGAATCCCCGATCGCCAATAGCGATATCGCTTGACTCGCATCGGGAGTTTGAAGGAGGAGAGTTTGTTATGTTCACGTCGCATTCCCTGATTGCCGATTGCGATATCGCATCGGAGCAAAGGGGAGGGTCCTTTTATTATTTGTTTTCCCGATACCCGTTGGTCACTTGCTTTTACGCATCGAGGAAAATCAATGGGTCATGGTTATGCATCCTTTGTTATTTCGATATGCGATCTTGCGATCGCTTTATCGCAATAATAAAGAATTATTCGTTTATTTTTAAGACCAATTATTTCAAAAGGTTTTAAGATGTTTTGTTTATTTTCAAACCTTTAGAAGAGTGATGGATTAATACCAATTTAATCTAAAAGGGACCCATTTCAAATTATAATTTTCTAAAGTAAGATTTTTTGAAATGGGGGGTTGTTGTATAGCACAACAGGACCCATAACAGGTTGAGCATATGGAGGACCATAACCAGGTTGAGTGTAGGACTGATAATTGAAAGGTACATTTCCAGCTCCTTGCACAAATGGTTGACCAGAAGGTGGTTGGAAACCTTGAGATGGGTACTGACCTTGAGGTTGATATCCTTGAGGCACGTACTAAAACTAGGGTTGATCTTGAGGTATATATTGATACTAGGGTTGACCTTGAGGCATATACTGAGTCTAGGGTTGACCTTGAGGCATATATTGAGTCTGGGGTTGAGCATGAGGCATATATTGAGTCTGGGGTTGAGCATGAGGCATATATTGAGTCTGGGGTTGACCTTGAGGCATGTACTCTCCTTGAGGTATGTACTGTCCTTGAGGTTGCCCCCCAGGCGGTATTTGACTACCTTGAGGTTGCCCCCTAGGTGGTATTTGACTGCCTTGAGGTTGCCCTCCAGGCGGTATCTGACTACCTTGAGGTTGCCTCCCAGGCGATATCTGACTAGCTTGAGGTTGTGGATTTGGAATAGCACTAGACATCATAAGAATTTCTTCTACGCTCAACGGTGGAGTTCCATTATTACCAGTTAATACCCCATGTTCGATGGGTTGAGGAGACGCTCCTGAAAAAGTACTAGAAACTGACTAATACCCAGAAGGAACAGAAGGATCGCCATATAAAAATGTTTCCCAATTTTGGGAAAACATGGATGATTGGTTTGACATATTTGAAGGAGGATAATAACGCCTAGGCGTAGGATGAAAAGGAATACGAGGTGGTGAAGCAGTGAGACCTGGATTTTCTAAAAAGTTTGTCAATGATACTTACCAAGTGTCACTTTGAAAGGATTGTAGAAGATAGATTCAGTCTCCCTAAGTTCTAAAGTTGGTTGATTTTGAGGGAGAGATATATCTTCGTCCGGACTAACAAGTTCTTCAATGGAAATGAGTCTAGAAGGAAGATTTTGGGTAATGACACTTCCTACCCTGGGTGAACCAGGACCACTAGAAACTGGAAAAGCAAATCCTGAGGATGGAGTAACAACAGGTTCGGTTTCAGGTTCGAAAATTTCAGGTTCCTCAACTAATTCACTAGTAGAAGAAATAATACCAGTAACTTCAGAAAATGAAATTGGTTTAGAAATATACTCTATTGCTGGAACTTGGTAATTAGGGTGAATAATTAAAGACGATTCCCCGGCCTCTGGTGACCTAACTCTAATTTCAATAAGTGTGACAAGAGCTCTTAGCCCTTCAAGCTGACTTGGTGTATATTCAGGAGGCTGCTCCCGAAGTCTACGGGATTGTCTCGGTAATTCAGCCATGATTAATTAATTAATTACTTCACATGAAAGCAAAGAAAATCTTACGAAAACCACCTAAAGTCTCTAAAGAACCAAACAATTGAATCACACACCTAACAATCTAAGAGTTCAAACCACATACAAACAATAATTTTCCAGACTGAAAACACTAGTTGGTGATGAAATCCAACGTCGTAGAATTCAATACAGAAATGGCAGTTGGAACAGTTACCCCGACAACCTACTTAATGAAACAGACTCACACAAGTTTCTTCACAAAACCGTCTCGAGTGAAGATAACCCCCTAGAGAGTCCAAGTGTGTCTAGTCAATGTTTGCTCCAGGTATAATGGGATCTTCCCTCCACCGTCACCTTAGGAAAGAATCCTATAGATTATGGCCACTAATGTTACCAACAGAAACAAATATACCTGGGGGAACAGTGTACGATCCGATACACACACAAGGGCATAGTAACAAAGCTTAATCCCCTTGAAGGCCCCTTGACATAATCCAAGGTTTACCAACAAGTGACCCCAGGCTCCTCGACAATGGTCAATCCAAGGTTTACCGTTTTTAATACGTGTATATCTGTTATCGTTCCCAATGAGGAAGGATTGATTACCTCATTGGTTTAGATATGATCTCATGCTTGACTCCTTTTGGAGGAGCTTCCCAGAGCATACATGCAACAATTGGAATTTTTCCTACCGCAAGATCGACTACTTGTTTTTTTTACTGTCTTTGAGAGTTAACTAAAACCTATTCCAAGATACTAGCCTAAGCTATGTTGGTGATAAGAGCGCTAGAATAAAAGGATTGCTAGATGAGTTTTAATTAAGCGTTATTTTTATTGGTTGTTTCTTAAGTCAAAAGGTATGGAGATGAAACTTTGTGGTGTGAGGACTCAACTCCAAAAAACACTAAAAAATGCACCTAAGATGATAAAAAATTCTTTTTCCTTTCAATGAATCTCTAGCTAAAGGAAGAGTTGAGAATGCAATTGCTTGAAAAATAAATCTTTCCTTCAACATATAAATGAAAAGAAAAACTTTTTGTCTTTTTCAATACACTCAAAACGAAGCTACTAATTATGCTCACAAAATAAATCCCTTTTCTTTTCAACACTCAAAACTACATAAAACAATTTTTTCAAAAGAGAAGCTAAAATTTCTAGAAAACACACTCAAAACTATGAAAAATCTAATATTGAGATCTAAACTTCTAACAACTAATTGAAATAAAAGCTTCAAATGTTTTTGAGGATGTTTTACTTAGTTATTCAAAAAACTAAGGATTAATTCGTTCAGAAAAACAAATCAATCAAAAACACCCAGCTATGTTTTCTTTATAAAAAATGAAATTCACAACTTATGACCAAGTTCGTTCAAAGATTCACAAAAAGAAACGAAATCTATTTCTCACCAAAGGAAGATCTCACAAACCAGCCAGACTTCTCAAGAAAACAAAAGATTCCAGGGTGATCTAAGGTTTCTTAGACTTCTAAGCTTTAAGTCACTACAAAGACCGAGTGAAGACTAATCCAAGCATGCAAAACTTCTAGAAATTCATCCAAAACAAAACACCAATGGAACTTACTCAAAAGAGACTTTTGAGTAGATATATGTAGATCTGGGCAGAGACTAAAAGCAATAAAAAGAACCTAAACTTAACTGGAGGAAAATATTTTAGGCTTTTCAAAAATTTTGACAGGATCCGCAGGCCTCAGGTAAAACCAGGTGCGGTACCACTCTGTGCAGTAAAGTAACAGTGCGGAGAGGTCTGCACTGTAACTCAAAAAGAACGTGCGGTCCTCGTAAAAATTTCTAAAAAACAAAAAACCAATGTAGGACCTAAAACCTACCCAATCCCACACACATCAAGCAAAAACCAGAAACCAAAAATCAAGTTTCTCAAATCAAAGACAAGGAAAATTTAAACAATCAAATCCCGTCCCCAGCGAAGTAGCCAATTTGTTGGCCGGATAAATCATTCTTATGGAAAAGACCTATCTCCCTAGTATCAACTAATATCTAGCAACAAGTAGGACAAGCAAATTTACTTTTCTCTAAACATATTGTGATTCATTAATAAAAACTAAGAGGTGTTTTAGACCCTACCTTAAGTCCAACGCTAGTTTGTGATAGCCATGCTCCAATAGCTTCAAAGAGTTTCATTTTAATAATCTGCAATCACAAACAAGCACACATCAAAGAACACCTGCATAGCTAATATAATAAATCACGTTCATCATAGTGATCAAGGAATCTATGAAATAAACCATAAGACACATCTTATTGAGAAAAATAAACTTGATTGTATTAACTTTGAAAAAGAAGAAATTTACAACCTTGGTGCCTTGATGTTGTACAAGCTCTTCCCAGGGTCCAAACAGGAATCTCCTCTACTTTGAAAAGCCTCACTCTCCTCCAAATGAGATCAAAAGGTATGTAATATCTAATATCTCCTCTCAAAAGCTCAATTAGGAAGACTAAGTTCCAGTAGCATTTACCCTAAAAAATATTCATCTTTCAACCTCCTAAGTAACCAACCCAATGCTTCATTTTATAGTGCAAGGGAAGGAGGTTGCAGGTCCACCATTGAAGGGATAGAGTCCTCCTTCAAAGGGATAAGCTCCTCACATTAAGGGGTTAGCTCCTTAAGGAATGGGATGCATGAACCCTCAAGGAGCGAACTTGCCAGCTAAAGATTCCCTCTAGAAGCTTCCAGAAATGACTCAAAGTGAGTTTTTAAGAATGTACTTGTGCCTTTTTGACTTTTACAGGGGTTCGCATCCATAACACAGAGACAGAGTGGTCAGGTGCACAGGGGACATGACCAATGGGTGTGGTACCGCAGGTAATGCTAAGAGAAAGTGCTAAACTAGAGTTTTAGAGATTTTTAAGGACTTTCTCTTATTTTCAAAGCTTGATATGAAGAACTGAGGTTTAAGACTTGCAAAGGAGGTAAGTATGAGTGGTGATAGACTCATATTGATTGCAGATTGTCAAAGTGACAATTTTTGTGCAACATGAGCAAGGAAAATAATGGCGATGCAATTCTTGAAATTTTTCTATAAATATTTTGAAATACCCTGCATGCCCCACGAAACTACATACCTCTTTCTACATTTTGGGGGTTGGAATTCTTAGAATTACCTCTATTTTTGTAGGGTCTACCTTGATTCCGTTAGCAGAAATGTAAGGCCCAAGCACGATCCCTTGAGTGATCATCATGTGACATTTCTTAGTGCTCAAGGCAACATTAGTTTGTACACATCACTCTAGCACCCTTTCCAGATTGACCAATGCTGTTTAGAAAGCATCTCCATAGGGTGTGAAATCGTCCATGAAGATTTCTAGATAGTCATTCAATAAGTCAGAAAAAATTCCCAGTATCACCCTTTGATAGGTTTTTGGCACATTACAGAGCCCAAAAGGTAGAACTCTGTATGTGTAGGTTCCCCAAGGACAAGTAAAGGTCATTTTATCCTAGTCTTCCGGGGCAATCTGTATATGATTGTAGCCACTGAATCCATCCAGAAATGAAAAGTATTTCTTTCCCGAGAGAGTATCAAGGACTTGATCTATAAATGGTAATGGAAAATGGTCCTTTTGAGTGGCCTTGTTGAGTTCTCTATAATCAACACAGAGTCTCCACTTGCCATTCTTTTTAGGAATGATCACATGCGGTGACACCCATTGACTGTGAGATATTGGATCAATAAAATTAGCACTCAAGAGTTTTTATAGTTCTTCTTTCACCGCTTCCTTTAGTGTAGGGTTCATGCAGCGGTGTGGCTATTTGATTGGTTTACAGTCGTCCTTCAAATAAATACGATGAGTGCATAGGTTAGGGTGGATCCATTTCATATCCATATAATCCCATGCAAATGCCTTTTTATACTTTTGTAACAGCTGTTGACTATGTTCAACAGTCAAATTGGGATTAACATTCAAAAAATTTCCAGATTCAATCTCAATTGAGTTGCTAGCAGTATTTGGAGTAGTTATCATTTGTTCAAAATCTATATATTCCACCTCTTCCTCCTCATTTTCATTTTTAACAAAAGCAACTAAAAGTGAATGACTAATAAAACCATTAATAACATCATCTTCTATCTCGTCTTTAAAATACTTGTCTTTCCCCAGAGTGAGGAGTGGTAGGGAAAGATCTGAATCAGGCTCAAACTCATCCCACCAAGGGTTGTACACATCCACATTTGGTTTTGGGGGATAAATATTAAGGTTTTGGGTTGCCTGGCCATCTGATATCACCATGGATCCCGTCTTGTAGCCTATGAATGTGTATGTAGTGTCCAACCAAGGTCTCCCTATGATCAAAGGATGCCCCCCCAAATTGGATTTGGGTTGTAGGATAAGGAAATCACCTGGGTATCTCCAGGGAGCTATCATAATCACTACATCTTCTAACATCCCCTCAGGTTTAACACGGGACATGTCTGCCAATTCTAGCACAGTAGGAGTGTGTCTGAGTCCTTGTAGCCCGAGAGCGATAAAGAGATCTTTTGTAATTATATTAATGGGAGCCCCAATACCAATCAATGCATTGGTTATGGGATGATCATTAATGTAGACGGTGACTGTGGGATTTCTTGGATCATGGTAGTTAGTAAGGAGAGGTTGAGCAAACATTAATTCGGATAACTTTCACATCACATGTATGGTGGCAGGGTCTTTAGGCTTCCTCCCAAGCTTTTTGATGCACAAATATATCACTATCGTGGCATAGATGGGTACTTCTTTAAGGGCTTGCAGCAAAGTAATTCGTACATATAAATTTTGCAACTCCATAAGGAAATCAGATTCAAGTTGTGAAGTGATCCTAGGTTCAGCTAGTCTCTGAGGGAATGAGGGGTCCCGCATAACAATAGTTGAATCTATTGTTACAGGTGTATCAACCTTCCCCAAATCAACCGTTACAGATGTAACAGTTCTTCACGGGTCAGCTGTTATAGATGTAAGGAATTCCTCTGTATCAACTATTGTAGATGTAGTAGCCACCTCAGAGCCTTCGTCTTCTTCTCTGGATGGTTCACAATCCTCCTCTGTAATGATGGTGGAGTGACTAGGGTTAATTACCTTTGCCTAATTGCAATTGTACTTCATTAAGTTCCACGGGGGTAATAATGTAGGTCTGGAATGTTGTAGAAGCATCTATGCCCTGAGTTGCTTTATTGTTTGTGTTTGGGTTAGGTTGCATAGGTAGTTGGGTTTACACAGGTGGTGGAGGAGTAGGGGCTTTGAAATGAGGTAACTGCAGATGTTTCTACATGGGTGGTGTAGGAAGAGCTAAATTTTGGGCATTTCCTCTCCAGTTCTAGTTCTAAGGGTATGGTTGGGATTGAGTATATTGAACATGAGGAGTTCGAGACCATTGGTCCCAGGGTGAAGGGAATTGAGCTAAAGGAGGGGCATGATATTTCCATGGATATGGTTTGTTATTATATGCATTGTTCCACGAATTAAAAGGGGAAAAGTCTTGAGACATACTTGGAGGTCATGGTTACCATGGCCTTCTTGGTGCAATGAAGTAAGAGGATTGCACCTCTTCGCTTGATTCTCTGAGTATATTTAGTCTAGGAATCTTCGAACACTTCTCTGTTGAATTCTCCAGCTCGCAGATGTTACACAAGCTGATGCTATTCAATTCGCATTCCCTGTGAGGATGTTTCTTCCGACAAGTTAGATAGAACACGACGAGGGGTGTATCATCTTCTACTTGTGTCTTTTTGATATGTGAATTTGTTATTTGGGCTGAGAGAGTACTGAGGATATCGGTCTTGAAATTTTCAAATAAATTTCCGATCTCCGCTCTAGTTACTCCTCAGCCTGCAAATTTTTGTATGTGAACATAGGCATCTTGAATTGTACTTTTTCCTTTAGACAATCCTTGAGAGCATCGTATGCAGGGCTTTATAATTTTAGCGAATGGATTTTGTGATATATCCCCCTTTCCTAATAGGTTCAGGGTGTCAAGGCAGTCATCCCTCATTCCTCTGATGAATATAGTCTTCAAGATTTATGGGTCTAAATCACTGTGTTTAGACCTCTACAAATTGTAGTGGAAACGTTCCACATAATCTTCCAGGCTTTCTTCTTCCTTCTGTGTCATCCTAAATATCTCTTCCCTTAAGTCCTTGGTCCTACAATAGTCCTAGTACTTTGACAGGAACGTCTCCTTCATATTATTCCATGTTGAAATGGAAGTAGGACCTAATCTCATGAACCGTCTTAAGATTTCTCCTTTTAAAGTAGCAGGAAATAGATTTAGTTTGTGAGCATCTGCTGTATAACCATAACTTCTACACAAGACATCCAACTAAAACAGAAATGTATCTGGATCTTCCACAGTCATCCCCTGAAAGGATGGTAAAGATGATAGAGGAATGCTTTTCATAGGAGCTTCACCTCTGATATTCCCGATTGGGAACTCAAAGGTGGTAATAGTGGTGTCATCTTTAGCATTGTTTTCATTGTTTTCTCCCATGATGAATTATTCTAACCCTTCCTATAGTATACATTCTTCTAGCTATGTTTTTGATGGCCCTATAGGTGTGATTAATGCCTGAGGTACCACTAGGGTTGGTTGTTTCACCGCACTACCTGTATCTAGATATTGATAAATCAACAGGTGATTTTCCACCTCAGGTGTTCGATGTACCCACTCAATTTCCCCTTGACCCTCTATCCTTAAATTCTGGCTACTAACTTCCCCTTCTTGCTCATAAGTAAAATCCTTGATCTTGGGCGTATGAATGCTATCCTTAGAACGACATGGTCCTGAGATGGAGGGATTGGAGGTTTTTGCTTTCGTTATGGGAATAATAGCCTTCTATGGCCCTATCTTCCTTGCATTCCTTTGAGAGCTGGACTGTTCTTTTTCTGCCTTGGATATTAATTCTTGGATAAATGTCTTCCTTCCCAAGTCTTCACCCTTTGTTTCCATTTTACAACCCGTCGTTCCTATGACTTGTTAGAGTGGGGGTGATTTTAGTGTCTATATAAGTCCTAGAAATGCACAAATCAACCCTATTTGTATTAAATCACACTCTAAGTGCCTCAGTTTTTGACAGTGGTGAGCCTATCCAGGTATGTTAGAGTGATGCGTAGGTTCTTACCTCTCGTCATACTGCCCAACGACTAAAGAGCTAAAGACACACTAATCAAAACATCAAAATTTCCTAAGTGTCCTAGTGATCACAATGGTGAGGCTGCCGAGGTATGTTAGAGCGATGCATAGGTTCTTACTTCTCATCTTACTGACCAACAATGGTGGAATAGGAACAGTATATATCAAACAAACAACTTGGTTGATTGTATCATCAACTTGCCATCCTCAGAAATGGAGCCAAAATGTAGTGCTATTTTAATAAAGCTTAATTGACTTTAGACTGCAACATTAATTTTCAACCCAGGGTAGGTCTTGCTGTTTCAATGGGGTTTGCATTGTTTGTGCCGATACACTCCAGCCAAGCATAAGAAAGTGCAAAGAAGCTATAAAAGGTGTTACTGATCTAAATTGTTGAATCAAACAATGCGTGTAGATACAAAAAACTCTACGGAACAAATCACAACTCGCAGCTATTGAAATAAATGTACGCCACACTAGAACTAACATCTATTCGAGTTGGTTACTATTTCTCTTTTGTTTAACTTTGTGTAACAACATAAGATAAATAGAAACAAAAATGAATGCAATCCACGATTTGTACAACAATAGTGAAAAACCACAAATCAATAAACTGAACTAAAATGTACACTACCTAATCACTACAATCCCTACCAAATAGGAGGGTCCTTCCTCCTCAGTAGGGCACAGGAAAAACACAAAAAGTGATTAACGAATTAGTTGGAAAGTAACAACAACACCGTGGTAATTGATATTGAATAAGTTTAGGATTACAGAAACAGAGTAATAGTACTCTTCTATATGTCATCTTCTAATACATAAAAAGTCGAGTCCTTTATAATTATTACAAACCAAAAGTTAGACAGGAGATCAGTTATGAGAATCTCTCGATTCTCATGATCATAAAAAATAAAGAAGTTACAACTTATTACTAAATAAATATACATCATTTTCAACTACCTGAGTCTTGTTTCTTGAAAAATAAGCAATCCTATTGTTGACAACTGTTATGTGGAATAGTACCCACATTCCAACTTTGGTGCAACAGTATTGAGCAAATGGTGGTTTGGGATGACACGACATAACTGACGACAACACTATTGATGTGATAGCAGATACACACGAGGTGTAACAACATATGATGTGTAACAACAACCTGTGACCGCATCTAGTGTGTCACAACAATCTATAACAACATCAACCTGTAATAGCAACAACCCATGTGTAACAACAATCTGTAACAGCAATAACCTATAACGGGGCCTAGTATATAACAACGATTTGTAACAACATTCAGGGTGTAACAACGAACCGTTCTACCCTTTCCTATAGTTAATCTTATTACCTGTTTGCTTCATAACTTCTTTGCATGAGCCAGAACTTGAAAAAGATGAACTTCCTAAAATACTTCTTCAATGCTCTCCCAGTTAGCCACAAAAAGAAATAAAGCCTTGTGTTATTCTGTAAAATACAACAAAGTAACATGATAGTAAAATGGATTAAAAAGATAAGAAAATAGAGAGTTTGGTCATATAAGGGCACAAGCTTGGAGGACAGAAAGGTCAAAACAGGGGAAAGAATGTGCAGAAAATAGGTAAAAAACCACACCAACAACAAGTTGGAAAATACTTACGCATGAGACAATGGTGCATGCAAAACAATTATGGAATGATATTTCTAAATTGTATAATCAATGATTCAGTATTTTCTATGCCATGCATGTCAAAATAATTCTACCCTATGAGGCTAGCCTAACTACTTTTGTATGTTGCATAAAAGCTATATTGCAAACCATTTTGACTATGCATGTAGGATTATGATCATGGTTCCTAGCCATGCTAGTTACAATAAGCTCAAAGCAATGTTTCAATAATGCTTGTGTGGGGTTTTCAAATTCTTGTGTGATGTTTTCAAAGAGTTTTTTTAACTGCATGCTATGATTAATTCCTCTCTCCCAATTGTGAAGTATGACGAAGATTGACCCGACATACAAGGCCTATAGATGGACCTAAAATTGCACATCATGGATCCACCTCTATTTTCATTAAATTGATCAGACTATGGGTTATGTTGTATACATAATAATGGTTATATAATGATGTACTAAATATAATCTTGGCAAGGGTTGAATTTTAAGAGTAAACGAAGAAAATCTAAAGTTAAGGGAGCCTAGTAGCTAGTTTTCAAGGTAGGCTGAGGGGGTATGTTACATGTGTTGCCTAGTAAGGAAGGGGAGACTTGAGTGAATTAGCTTTTAACAATCCATTTACATAGTCATTGGGATCATGAATTCATTGGGAATGTAGAAGAAAATAATGAGTTTCCTTTGTTCCTTGTGTAAGCCTTGTGAAGAAATAAAAACTATTAATTAATTTGGTGGAATGGTAAGAGGTAACTAGACAGTGAAAAATTAATGACATTGTCGAAGTGGCAACTAAAGACATGGAAAATATTATTGATATTGTTATAGAAATATTTGGGCACTGCAACCCCAATCTCATATGTCCATAAACCAAGCGCTTATAAGCCCCTAAAGTTGTTGTTTCATACCCTAAAGGAACAAGGTTAGCTGATTACATCATCTCCTAGAAGTTCTCCCTCAAAAACTACTTAGAACTGGTCAAAACTGGACCATACAGACTGCTTAGTCCTAAGGGTGCAATTCATCTCACCTGCTACATGCAAAAAGTGCGATGCATACTGAAAATCCCTTCTGTAGGGTGTGATGAGTGAGAGCAAACAAATGGCAAAGGCAGTTGGCTAGGTGGAAACCCAGAGAATCTTCTAGAAACTACCCATTTGACACTTGCCTCTTTGAATTCACCTAGGTATGAGTAAGAGATCACGAAATCTCCAAGTGGAAACAAGAACTATTAGAGAAATGACACTAATCAAAATCCCAGAAGCTGACTCACCCACCTGCAAATATCTATATATGGATCCCTCATCCTAGAGATCCAAAGGCTGGAATTTGGCATTTTGTAAGGAAGTGTTGTTGGTTTCTCTGTGAAACATCATAGTGTTGTGTGATCTAGCTTTTCATGAGGTGAAGAGGGCTTTCATGCTAGGAGGATGGTGTTGGGTCAGACCAATGGGTTGTAATCCTCTCTTTTACTACTTCTATCAATAAAGGTATTTGGGTTTTCCTCCATATTCTTGTATATCTCTAAATCTTGTATTGACATATGCATTTGCATGGTTAATATACATCTGATCCTATATTGTTTATGGTTATAGATCTCTATTCTTTGATGGTATTATGCTGCTTTAACTCTACAGGTGTTCTTTGAAGCAGGACAAGTAAGGAAGAAGTGGCGAAGCTCTGTTAAAGGAGCGACGAAACAAGCAAGGAGCCAAGCGAAAGACTGAGGTTGGTACTCTATGCTTCTCTCTCATCTATCTCTCATAAAGGGAAACACAAGTAACTTTAGTTTGTTTGTTTCTAAGATAGCTACCTGTCTTAGTGGGACTAGTAGCTCTGAATGGACACTAGTTTTCCCGATAACAAAATGGCAACTCCACTGGGGAGCGAATAGTTTGATTGTCAGTCACTGTTGTTTTCTTTATAAACTACAGATAGAGCCTAAAGTTAAGCCAGCTAGCCTTTGAACTGCTTTTGCTATGCAACTGCAAAGTAGATCAACGCTGCTTCAGTAAATCTCTGAGTTAGTTTATGAGCTGAACATCTGACTTGCAAACATCTTAAGTGCCCTTGTGGTAGCTCAAATAACCTCATTAGCTTAGCCTAAATCCCTAAACTAAGCTACAAAATGTGAGCTAAAACAAAGATCAATCTCGTCCCTGGACCATCGCATTGTCTCTCATTGGCAGTCTGGATGCATCGCACCTCCCGTGTGCTGTAGGTGAGATGCATCCCTGTTTCCCTATGTTACAGGTGCGATGATTAGGTGAGACTATTTTTGCTTCCAGATTTTGGTTTTCTCTTCACTGTCTTCAGCTTTATTCAATATTTTTTCTATCTGTGATCAGTATATCACTGTTGAAACTCTCTTCCTTTGCATTACTTAGCCTCCATTGATAAAGAATTGTGAATTTTTTTATATGTATTTTTCGTCATTTACAGTTCTTCTTTGTAAATAGTAGCTTAATCGAATTGTCGTCTTTTGATTTGAAAGTGTCGCAAGTGTCATTTTCAGTCAAAGGAAAGAGTGTCATAAAGTCTTCCTCTTTTTGATAGTCGATTACACTTTTTCCATTGTATTTGATTTGAATTAATAGTATTTCAAGTGTCAAAAGAAATTTTAAATTCAAAATCGCAAAGTGTCGTCTTAGTCTTCCTTTCATTTTTTGAATTCAAAATTGCAAAGTGTCATCTTAGTCTTCCTTTTGTTTTTTGAATTCGAAATTGCAAAGTGTCATCTTAGTCTTCCTTTCGTTTTTTGAAAAGAAAATTGTTAGTACTGTCGCTTTTAAAGAAAAATAGTTCAGATCTGTACTTAGCATTCTTTTTGTCATGCACACATTAAGAAAGTGGAAAACAAATACATTCATGTGCATTTACATTTATACTACATGCAAAAATTGATTTAGGACAATGCATCTTAGTGTGTGCTTTCTTCTCTATGTTGAAAGGATTTTACTTCTCTTTCCTAAGTAGCTAGGATTTTCATTGCAAAAAGAAAGCAAACGACTTTTATCATCTTAGATTTCATATTTAGGAATTGTATATCTACATCACACGGTGAACCTTAAAGGAAAACTTCTTAAGAGAGATCAACTATAAAATAAACCTCAATGAATATAAAAACGCTTTGGAACCTAATGCACAACATCTAGAAGTCTAGGCTAGAGACGTATTTTGGCATCGTAAAGCCTGGTAACTATCATTTTCATCATAGGTTGGGTGATTCCTCCTCTTTGATATGATAAGTGCCAGTACGGACTTGTGCTCCCACATAACATCGAGTATATATTGGGAGACTACAATAGGCTATATCCTTTATCCTTAGGAAGCTGTGTCTGCCTCCCTATCGATCACAATGCACTGAACACAACATTCGAGAAGATTGACTGCCATACCTTAAAAAGTATTCTGTAGTCTTTCGATTGGTTTGGTAATCCCTCTATCTAGATTGCTAGAGTAGTCACTTTCGTTCCTTTTAAGACTCCTTAAAAGAAAAGGTCCATTTGATCACTTGTCACTTTAGGCTCATTAAAAATTAAAGGCGACTAGAGTCATCTTTAGCCTTTTCTCGACTCTTAAAAATTGAAAAAGCAAGTTGTGTCAAAGCGTCATAAAATTCATTTAAATTGGAATCACATTTTCCCCTTTTTATTTTGAGTTGATCAAGTAATCCACAATTGTGGAAGAAATTCAATAAAAACCCAGTCATTCACAGAGACTAACGAGTCAACCATCTTTGACTCCAGAAATGAAACCATTCTGAGCTAAGCGATCTCGTTTAACTGGGTCAAAGTCTCCTGGTTTATTTGAAACTTATGTTTCAACATCCTCAGAGACTCCAGTTACTCCAACTATTTCTGGTATCCCTACCTCTACAGAAGAAGTTCCACAGTTACAAGAGAACACTGGAACTAATCCTAGTGTAGCGACAAACACTTCTATTTTTGAACCAGCTCCATCTAGGGCTGATTCAGAAGGTGTCACCCCTCTAGCATCTATCGCTGCAGAGTCTATACCTTCTTCGGCACTAGAAATATTTTACGAACCTGACGGTCTACCTCTTCCACCTAGATTGATTGCTATAGAAGAGATTGTGGAGGATCTTCCATGCAGTACCCCATTGCATTTTGGAACTAGGATCCACCTATATCCTTCTACTATAGAAGTTAGTCATCCTTCTTCGCAAGTCCCTGTAGAATCACTAAGAAGTCTTTTGGATAGACTCGATATGTCTGAACAACCATCGACATCTAGGACTATGTCATCTAACACTGCAGTAGTAGAACCTCCTGCTACTACTCCGACAATGTTCATTGGTATACCATCTGTCCCAACTAGTTCTCAACCACTAGATGGAGTACACTCAGGGACTATTTCAACAGTATGGTTTGTTCCTATTTGTTCATCTAGAACCTTATCTGGAATCTCTTATGTTGAGTCTCAAAAAATTGATCCTTCGCAACAGTATCAATCTGGGTAGTCCAGTCTTCAAATGCCAATTTTCCCTTTGAACAGTGGATTGCCACCATATGGGGGGAAGTATGCCTTTTCATTGTTCCCTCCAGGAGAAAAACCATATGAGAGTTCACAACAGAATTTGGGTTAGTCTGGAATCACATCCAGTGGTTGGGTACCAATACTACCTCAACAACCAAGAGTTGTATATTCTATAAAACCAAATCAACCTATGTCGAATATTCCCACTACACCGGCTATTGTGACGGTGTCACAAATACAAGCATTGCCCGTTGTATGTCAACCTCCAGTCTCTCAGGTCATAATACAACAGCCTCTCATCTCTGCGACTCAATCACAACCGCCGATTAGTAGATCCTTAATTGAAGCGACTCATGCTCAAACAGGTACTATAACCCCTCATCTTGGTCAAACATCCAATATTGTGGAACAACAAATGGTCTCACAGCCATGGCTGGTGCAATATCAACAACCGAAATTCCAGCAAGCTTACCAAGGACCTAAGCAACAAAGCTTTGCAAGTAATGGGAGGCTGTATATTCAAAACAGTTACCAAAAATCATATTATAATGGTTATGCCCATCAACCTTATCAAAGTTATCAGCATAAAATACATTATGCTGGTATGAAAAGACCCACTTCTCATGCAATCCCATCTTACCCTGGGTATGCTTCGCCAAACCTGAATCAACAGTTGCCCTTTGTAGCAACTTTAGAATTACCAGATTCGAATCGGCTAACAAATGATCCAATTTATTACGTCCCTTGGTGGCCGGCGATTCCTCATAAATGTTTGTTAGATATTCCTAAATTCAATGGAAATCCGGGTGAAGATCCATCAAATCATGTGATGACCTTTTATTTGTGGTGTTCGTCCAACACTCTCAATGATGATTTGATTAGGCTTCACCTTTTTCAATGAATGATAACTGGTCTGGTAGCAAAATGGTACATCTAATTTCCTAGAGCTTCATTCGATAACTTCAGTGCCCTTGCCACCACCTTTTTAACCCATTCTTAGTTATCAATAAGGCGTGAAATAGGAACGGAGCTTCTTACCAATTTTAAGCAAACAACAGCCACTCACATATCTGATCATATTCATGAGTGGCGATGTCCTTGTTGAGTGGTAAAAACATAGGTTCCTGATTAGCTGCTAGCTAAATGGTTTATTAAGTCATTGTTACCTTCTATTATAGAAGATGTGGCTAAGGGGGGAGTTTTCACTGAAGAGCAAGTCATTTCTCGTGCGCAATATCTAGACTTGATCTATACTCAGCCTGGCATGCTCTATGACAAAATTCCTGATGCTCCTAGACCAGAGTTGCCCATTCCTCCTCTTCCTAAATCAAACAAAGATTCTCATGCCGACGATGGTGTGATAGGTACGAGAAGCACAAAAACTGCCAAGGCTACATCTAAGAAAGCCCGTATGGTTTCCAGTCAAAATGCAAATGAAGAAACTCTTTCCTCAGAGGTTAATGCCGTGTTGGCTGACAAAGGCAAAGAACCAAAGAAACCAGGGGGCAAGAAGAAAGGGCAAAGCAAAAAGAAGAAACATGATGATTCATCTCCTGAAAAATCTTCTACAAACCCTTCTGGGCAAAAGAAACCTCCTTCAGCATGTCACATATGTGGTGAAGGCCATTGGATGAAGGATTGTCCATATAAAGCTGAGAGTAAGAAATTCTTTAAGAGTTTAGAAACCTCAGCAGTATTGACCGATCCATTTCCAAACCCAGAAACCAATCTAGTTGTTAGCGACAATGCATCCCCTTCCCAAGTGCTTGTGTTGTCCATTTCGAAACAACAAAATGATGCTTTGATATCGACAAGGAATAAAGATTACGAGAATCCACAGCTTTCGAACAACAAGGCTACTGATCAACCTAGTAGTTCAAAAACAACTTTGACCGAAGTTGTGCCACCCATCATTCACGAGCTAACAATAAAGCCGCCAAATGGATTAGTACACAAATCGACGTTTAATCCTCGTGCCAGAGCAGCAAAAAATTATAATATAGTAGAGGATTTGGCCCAATCGCCATCTGCTATGTCAACACTTGAAGTACTGCAAAATTGTACCTCCCAAAAGCAGGCTCTATTATCAGCAATAGGTAGGATTGACCCAACGGATTGCAATCTTGTGGCGTTTAATCATAAAGGATATGAACCACAGTTACCAGCTCAACTCGCTTTCCTCATCCAAGTGAAATCCCTCAAAAAAACAGTTCATTGAATACTTATTGATGAGGGGGAATCTACATGCATTATGTCAATGAGTTGCTGGAAAAAATTAGGCTCACCACCCTTGTATCGATCGTCAATGACATTAAAAGCATTCGATGGATGGACATACACCCCATACGGGATTTTAAGTAACTTGCAATTTGAACTGGGGGGGAAAATATTAGAAATTGATGTCTAAGTTATCTATGGAAACCTAAATTGAAACATCCTATTGGGAAGACCCTGAATTTATGATATGGTTGTTGTTGTGTCAACATACTTTAGAAAGATTGCATTTCCTTTTCAAGGAGGAATTATGATCGTTGACCAACAAACCTTTCTCCCCAACAATTCAAAAGTTACAGGAAGCATCTTGATGATCCATGGAAGCTCTCAGTTGCTTCAAAATATCGGAGTAGGCCTCCTAAAAGACCCTACATTGATGGGTACTTTTTCTCTACCGAATCCGAGTAATCTGGCGGAAGTAGCCACGATGGAGACCTGCAATATGGTATATTATGTACCTAAAAAGATTTAGAAGATTTCCAAACATGATGTTAGCATGATCATCACTAGGTATTGCCTCCAAGCCCAATAGAAATATTGTAGCAATCAATTTTCTTGGCCTGGGTGGCAAACCCAAATCAATGCTCATCGAGTGTTTGGATATATAGGTCTAAAGAATATTGTACCTCTTTAGATCCTTGGTCGAATGTACATTCTACAGACGAAGGAATTGTTCAGTCAATGATGATAGGAAAGGCACCATGGGAAGATTACCACCATCGTTACCATCTTCCAAATTACCATGAATATTGTTCCAACGACCTTGATCATCCTTTAGTTTTTGATTTTCTATCAAATATTGTAAATACGGTGGATTCCGAGCGAAATCTGTCCAATATTGAAGAAACTATTGCCATAAATATCTCGACCAAACTAGATGTTGTAGAGAATATTCATGTTGGCAAATATTTTTCTTCTTCAGAAGTGGAAATATATTGCGCTCTTTTGTGATTTTAGAGATGTATTTACATGGTTATATGAAGAAATTTCAGGCATTGACTCGATCATAGTTGAACACAAAAATAATATGTATCTAGATGTCAAACCAGTACGACAACGACTTCAGTAGGTGCACCCAAAGAAAGCCATTGCCATCAAGGCAGAAGTTGAAAAACTTTTACATGCTAGTTTCATTTACTCGTTTCCTCTAATTGATTAGGTATCAAATACTATTTTTGTGATGAAAAATAAAGGATCGATTAGAGTGTGCGTCTATTACAGGGATGTAAACCAAGCTTGTCCAAGGACAACTACCCTACACCCTTCATCGACCAGATAATTGATGAATGCACTAGATGTGAAGTATTTTCGTTTATGGATGGATTTTCTAGGTATAATCAGATAAATATCTACCCACAGGGTCAGTCAAAGACTGTATTTATTTGTCTGTGGGGCACATTTCCGTACCGCAAGTTACCTTTCAGTTTAAAGAACGCAGGGGAAACTTTTCAGAGGGCTATGAATTATGCCTTCCATGACATCAAGAACATCGTTCAACCATATCTTGAAAATCTTCCAGCTCATTCACGAAAGCGGACTGATCATCCACAGCATTTGAGAGCTATTTTTCTACGTTGCTGACACTACAAGATACGACTCAATCCACACAAGTGTGTGTTTTGTGTTGGTTCTGGTCGTTTACTTGGCTTTGTGGTTTCAAAGTACGGGATTCGTCTCGACCCATGTAAGTTTCAGGCAATCATTGATATGCCTCCACCTTCATCTTTGCTTCAGATTTAGAAACTCCAAGGGAAAGCAAACTTTATGAGGAGGTTCATCCAAAATTACACCAAACTTGCTAAAGGTTATATGCGTCTTTTGAAAAAAGAATTACCCTTTAACTGGGATTAGGTTGTGCAAGATTCATTTGATGCTCTAAAGGAATCCCTAATAAAAGCATCATTAATGTACGCTCCTCACTATCAAAAAGACTTTAACCTGTATCTAGCTGCGGCAGATACGACCATCGCAATGGTTTTAGTTCAAGAAGCAAATGGAATAGAACATCCTGTCTATTATTTAAGTTGAAACTTAAATGATACAGAAAGCAAGTACTCCTATATTGAAAAGCTGGCTCTTGCAGATGTTCAAGTAGTATAGAGATTTCGACACTATATCCTCTTTCGCAAAACTATAATTTTGTCATATTGCAACCCTATGACTTAGATTTTGTCATGTCAGTTACTTGGGGGAAAATATTTGAAATGGAGAGATATTTTGCAAGAGTTTGATCTGGAATTCATAAAATCCAAATCAAAGAAATCTCTAGTTTTCGTGGAGTTACTATGTGACTTCCCGCCGTCGTCCAACGATTCAACATCCAAAGCATCAATCATGGATGAATCTTTGTTTCTGATATCATCGAGCTACCCATGGTATGGAGATATAATCATCTATCTCCAAACCCAAACATATAGGCCTAATACCTCTCATTCAGAACAACGAAGGTACCTCACCCATGAGGAGGCCGAAAAAGTCCTGAATGATTATCATTCAGGCGCGTGTGGGGGGCATCAATCTGGTTATGCTACAACACAAAAGATTTTACGAGTAGGTTACTTCTAGCCAACAATGTCCAAATATTTCATAACCGCAGTCAGAAGTTGCCATGCTTGTCAAATCTTTGATCGCAAAACTAGAATACCACCCACACCTTTGCATCCAGTAGCTGTTGTTGGGCCATTCGCTAAATGGGGCATAGATTTCATGAAATGTAACCCCACCTTGACCGGAGGGCATGGGTATATCATAGTCGCAGTTGACTATTTTATGAAATGGGCTGAGGTGATGCCTACATTAAACAACAGCGGTGAAATGGATACTCTTTTATTTTTTAATCATGTAGTCTCCAGATTCGGTGTTCCACAGGCTATCGTTATAGATCATGGATCACATTTCCACAATCACATGATGGTTGAATTGGCTACCAAATTAGGACTATCCCATGACAGTTCCACTCCATATTATCCGCAAGCTAACAGACAAGTTGAGGGGATCAACAAAGTCCTGAAGCGCATGCTACAAAGGATGATTGGAGTCCATAAATAGAGTTGGCACCTAATCTTGTACTTGGCCTTGTGGGCATACTAGACATTGGTAAGAAATGCAACCGGATTTACACCCTTTCAACTGGTGTATGCCCTAGAATCAGTCTTACCGATTCAGTGTGAGCTTTCATCTCTCAAACTCGCAGTGGACCTTCTCCCCGGAACTTCAGAGGAAGCGACTTGTTTCTTGGAACTAATCCAATTGGATGAAACCCATCGTGATGTTTCCTTAGCTATTTAAACTCATAAGAAATGAGTCAAAGCATAGTTTGACAAGAATATCAAACCCCGTGTCTTCTCAAAAGGTGACCTGGTCTTACTTTATGATCAAGAATCTGATAAATTGGGAGCAGGTAAGTTCCAATCATTATGGATGGGTCCCTACATTGTTAAGCAAGTCATAGAAAAAGGGGCCTACGAGCTAGTAGATTATGATGGGATCCCACTGTCGCAACCCCAAAACAAGTTGTATCTTCAACGTTACTATGCTTGACTAAGAGTAGTTATCTCTTCATATTCTTTTGTTACATTTTTGTTTTCATCAAGAGTGATCATTTTGGTTAGGTCATCCACTGTTCCATTTGTTTCAGATGTCAAACCTATTAGAATCATTTTTTGGATATGCCGACGGAGCTATTCGTAGTACACAGAAACTATCTTCTGCAGCCTGGGCCATCTTTGATCCAAGTGGCGAGTTAGTGAGTTTCAGAGGGGTATGTATTGGTTGGTCAATGAACAACATTGATGAATATAGCACGTTGATAGAGCTCCTCTCTGATGCCATCGCACATGGCATATGCCGACTTGTCGTTAAGCTAGACTCACAACTCATCATCCTACAACTTACTGGAATCTATTCTGTTCGGAATCTAGCTATCTATCATATGTTCCTAAGGGTCTGGATTTTGGAAAGGCAGTTTGATTCCATTCAATATCAACACATTTCTAGAATCTTAAACACATTAACTGATTCATTAGCAAATTATGTGTTAAATAGACATTTTCAACATTTATAAAAGAAAAGCATTTCATCAACATTTGCATTAGGATCAAATAACTTAACCAAAATAAAGCTCTGAAAATCAAAAATATATATAAATGTTTATAGTTTTTTACAAAATGTTCTGTGTCCACGACAAAATCAATCACATGACCCAAAAACTCAAAAATGTAGGAGGACACCCTAGACTAATGGTGCTGGTGATAACAAGTCACCACTTGTGTGATCATACATAGGAGCCTGTCCATCGACTCGGCACGCCAGTAGTATGGCGCTGTAATCTCAGAGGTAACTCGTTGATCCTCACATCTGGAATACCAAGGGTGAGGCCCTCAATCTGATCCTGCAATACTGCAAGGGTCTCGGTTACATCCAGATCGCGAAGGACAACCCTCCCTACAACCTCTCTTGCTGGAACGACAGCTGCTACCCTCGAGTGCACTGCTGGTTTCATTGGTCCAATATCTGCACAAATACATGAGTTTTGATTAGTCTTGATAACATTTAAAAAACACAAGAACATTATAAAAGCAATAAAAAGAGATATGGTAAGAGATTTTTTACCTATGACACCCTACTGCTCGCCAGCCATCAACACCAAATCTGGGTCACCCCGAAAAACCATCTCGGCATATGGATACTCAGCATAAACCATTTGTTGTCGGTTGAAGCACTCGAAGAAGGCATCAGAGAATGAAATCTACGACTGACCAGGATGTATGTCCATAATATTGACCCATCTCTACATCTGTGGTTCTGTTGGCGCTGGCACTTCGAGTGAAATGTGTTGTGGTTGCATCAGTGGGATATTCTCTAAGGCAAAAGCGGTCAGAATAGAACCATAACCAAAGTTCTTAGATCTTCCATTCTTTACCTTGGTAAGCTTTTCTTTTATCACCGGAAGTATTGCATCACACCAGTTGAATACCTTTGGTTCAAGGCATTCCAAGGCATACTGCATGTAGGATTTGTTGGCCAAGTGAAGAGCCGTGCTACCACCAAATATAGCAAAGGTGAATAAGATAGTCCTCAAGGACTGATCAGTAACATCTCTAATGCTGATCTTGCCATCCCTGCTCAGTTGACATCCATCTCTACAATATTGACGAATGTGATCCCTCACGGATTTGCCCCCACAGGCACAACCTGATAGTGAGAGAGGGGCACCACGCCTTGACAAACTGATTAAAAAGTAGACATCCTCAACAGTCAAAGGGATGGATTTACCTCTAATTTGGAACACTTGGTTGGTAGGATCCCAGGCATCAAGAAGATATTGCAACAAGTTGATTTGTTGCCTCATGCTAGATATGCGGAAGAACTTGAGCAAGCGACAGTTCTGCAATTCAGTTACCGTACCCGAGTCATGTAAGGAAATCATATCCTCCTCTTCATGCTCATGTTCCTGCCATGTAACGACCATCTTTCTCTGATGAATCTCTGAAAAACAAACAAGAGAGGAATTAAGATCCTGATTTTGGAAAAAACAGACAAAAATTTCATAAAAAATCAGTGCATAAACTTTCCTCATTGCGCCCATTGCACCCTACCTGTGTATTGGGTGGGATGCATACTGATTGGCCAATGGCCAGCTCAATATGCATCGTACCTTTCGAAGTGTACTAGGTGTCATGGGGAAAGAATAAAATGTTCAAAACCTAGAGGCTTAGAAAAGAAGGAAAACATGCTCAAAATCAGAAAAGGAAAGAATGCAATTGAAGAGCTCAGCTTTAGCTCCTACCTGGTCTAGACAGCGCCAAAAATCGTCCACAGAATCTTCCAAAATTAGCTCATGAAAATCGAGGGGGAAAAACACCTCCAGAGCTCCAACAATCCCAAATTTGAATGAAATGGTAAAATGAGAGGTAAAAACTACTTTTATGTTATTACTCACGTAATTCAAGTAAGGCATTAGTTTTTTACTCATTTTCAAGCACATATGTACATTTCTAATCATTTTGATGGAGCATTTGAACAAGTAGTATGACCATCAAGAGAACATGGTGTTAATGGTGAATCGAACATCTTTGACTATTATCACGAGCAATGTTTTTACAAAGTTCAAGCTTATTAAAAAATAAACCTAGCTATGAGCATATGTTCCCCCAAAGTTTAAGCTCATTAAAAAATGAACCCACTTTCGGTAAATAACCTTTGTGATAGAATTACTATCAGCTTTTGAGCCTTGGTCGTGTTCTTACCATCACCTCCACTTTTTAGCTGATCATCCGCCTCGACTTGATTGTTTACACTTTTGAGGAAAAACTGCGATGAGTGATTCTGTTAGCCACCTTCTTTACACTGCCATGATTGAAAAGTTCCAAACCTTACCTGGAACTAGTTGCTATCCAAAAAAATCACTTGTTCCTCAAAAAACGAGTCTCCTTTAAGTTATTTTCATCTGACTCGTAAAATATGAAAAGATTGTCGAGCAATTGGCCTCTCCAGCTCGTTAAAGTGATCAGAAGTGCCATCGTTCCTCTATATTTGAATCTTTTTGGACCTGAGGGATCATTACAAAAAAAGATCGAGCGTTCGTCTTGTTCAAATCGTTAAAACTATCCAAAATTCATCCCTTTTGTATTATTTTATACTTTTTCGGACTTAAGGGATTATATTACGAAAAAGGACTACTGGAGTTTCCTTTTCGTCTCTTTTTAGACTATCTAAAATTGAAAAGGACCGAGTTATCTTTGTCATTAATCTCATTAAAACAATAGCGACAAACTTGTCCATGCAGACAAGAACGAGTTTCACTATCGCTAGGCTCGTTAAAACATAGGGATGGGATTGCCCGAAGGGAAAATTATAGAACAAGCATATGTTATCCTCCTCAAGCTTGAAAAAAATAAAGAGGTACTAGTTAGAAATGAATGGGGAAAAATTGGGAAGAAAACTTGAAGAACTTTATTGGTAGCAAGTCACTCTTGAACATGACACTTTCACTCCATCACCATGATTGAGTTGGATTGGGTTATTCCGTTCACCGGTCATATCACCATTGGTCCTCTGTACCATCCATTTTTGGGGTTAATGCTACCAATCCATTTCAATGCCACTGATATGTTCAAGAGAAGTCACTCAGAGAATTCACCAACCCAGCTAACATCTCATCCACTGCAATACCTTCATGCTTCATTCTTTCATGACCGCCACCCTGAACCTTATCGTTTTCACCTCCAGAAAATCATTTGCTCCGTTTCGTGTCGTAGATGTGGGATTCATTAAGGCCCTCCTACGATGGATCACTTCTTGTCAACATCAGCTCATTATCCAAGAAATTGAGTTAGGAACAACCCTTTCATTTCTTTGAAGCTTGCATGCCTCAATGACAAGTTTCTCACTTCCGGTGACAGGGTTACATCAATGGCCTTTGACCGAAATATTTTACGTGGTGTTTGACATTGACTCATGTATTCACACCATGTGAATTGTATTAGAGTACCTTAAGGGTCATGATCATTATCGGTGATTCCTCTCGCGCCTGTTAACAGCTTACATCATTGGTTGGTAATCAGGCGATGTCTTTCCATGTTCAACATCAGAACATATTTTCACATGGATCGATTTGTACTTTGGGTGAAGATTGAACGAGTTTGAAGGCCCCAAATCTAGTTTCATCCATCCAGGCTGCTATATATTCAGGAAAATAAAAACATCAAATGTACATCATAGCTCCACAGATAATCATCCAAGCTAAGGGATGATGGCTCTACCAGAATCATCAGTCTGCCACACAGACGATTGTTTGTCCTATGTACATGAAAATGAATTTATAAAGCTGAGCATGGGAATGCCCGCCTAAGCTAGATCATGAAAATATTATGAAGATAATGCATTGTATTGTATCTTATTATAGGTCACCTTCCAGTTTGGAAAACCTCGGATTCTCATGATAAAGCATTTCACCCAACATCAGAAGATTTATGACCTCATGCTTTAGGGGGCAACTGTTATAGACATATTTGGGCTTCTAAGCCCCTAAAGGTGTTGTTTCATACCCTAAAGGAACAAGGTCAGCTGATTACATCATCTCCCAAAAGTTCTCCCTGGAAAACTACTCAGAACTGGTCAAAACTGGACCATACAAACTGAAAAGTGCCAAGGGTGCGATGCATCTCTCCTACTACATGCAAAAAGTGCGATGCATACTAAAAAGCCCTTCTATAGGGTGCGATGAGCGAGAGCAGACAAATGACAGAGGCAGTTGGCTAGGTGGAAATCGAGAGAATCTTCTAGAAACTGTCCATTTGACACTTGCCTCTCTGAATTCACCCAGTGATGAGTAAGAGATCATGAAATCTCGAAGTGGAACCAAGAACTATAAGAGAAATGGCACTAATCAAAATCCTAGAAGTTGACTCACCCACCCGCAAATATCTATATATGGATCCCTCATCCTAGAGATCCAAAGGCTGGAATTTGGTATTTTGTAAGGAAGTGTTGTTGGTTTCTTTGTGAAACATCATAGTGTTGGGTGATCTAGCTTTTCATGAGGTGAAGAGGGCTTTCATCCTGGGAGGATGGTGCTGGGTGAGACCAATGGGTTGTATTCCTCTCCTCTACTACTTCTATCAGTAAAGATATTTGAGTTTTCCTCCATATTCTTGTATATCTCTAAATCTTGTATTGATATATGCATTTGCATGGTTAATATACATCTAATCCTATATTGTTTATCGTTATAGATCTCTATGCTTTGATGGTATTATGCTGCTTTAACTCTACAGGTGTTCTTTGGAGTAGGACAAGTAAGGAAGGAGTGGCAAAGCTCTGTCAAAGGAGGGAGGAAACAAGTAACGAGCCAAGCAAAAGACTAAGGTTGGTACTCTATGCTTCTCTCTCATCTATCTCTTATAAAGGGAAACAAAAGTAACTTTAGTTTGTTTGTTTCTAAGATAGCTACCTATCTTAGTGGGACTAGTAGCTCTGAATGGACACTAGTTTTCTCGATAATAGATATGAAAGTGGCATATCCCTTCTTCTACATAGAATGGTTCTACTAGACCACCAAGGATGATGTTCCTTAAGGGGGGTCAAGGGGATTGTGCCACCCTTTTCATTAACCCATTTTTTGTAATGTAATTAAGAACATATAATGCTATGGTGCTATCATTGATGCTATGATGTCAATCTTTGTTGTATGATGTAATACTTATTTTCGTTAATAAAAATTCTAGAATTGAAGTAGGGCATAGCCAAAAAATAATGATGTTTTGGGTGGGGCAAGACATTACAAGGGAGGAAAAAATGCAAGGAGGGGTGTGATAAATCCTATAATTGCTTAAATAAATATTATTTTTCATTGATGTAATAATTGGTATTCCCAAGAATCTTCTATAAAAAGATTGGGGAGATGAAGGGATATGGTGTGATTATAAAAATAAGGAGAGGAGGTTCTTAGCGCTTGGTTCCTGCATTCTACTTAGCTTTTCTCTCATACTCTCTCACTCAAAAATTTGAATTGACAAGAGAATTTGTGGAAGAACCCATAGAGGTTCAAACCATGTGACAATTAAGATTTGTGAGTGACAACCTATGTGGCAGAGATTAATTTTTTCCCATGTGTGAAGGAGAGTGGCCTTCACCATTTTTTTTTTAAATATGGCCTAAAAAATATGTGTTAGATCCCTAATTTTAGTTGTTCCCTTAAGGAGTTAAGATCAGGCATGGGGTGGATAGTTGTGAGAGCCTACAGTGGGGTGGAATGTGGCTCACCCTACTTCAGTTTCTAGTATTTTTTTTATGCAAACGATAAATATTTATTTCTATCTTACTGATATTTTGGGGATATTTATTTCAAAAGATTTTTATTCTTTTTTTAAATTTGAAATTATTTCAATTATATAAATAAATTAACATGAAAAATGAAATACATGTTTCTGCTACCGATTAGGTGGTCAAGTAATATATAAAATTGGACAATCACAAGTGAATTTTTGGCATGGAAAGACATTGTTTTTCTTCCGATATATATTTATATATATAAGTAGCCCTAACATCATTAGGCATTTTTAAAACAATTTAGGGTGAAATATTGGGTTTTAATATTAGGTTTATTAATTATATTTAATGTTATGTTTAGGTTTAGAAAATATTTAATAATATTATTTTTAGCTGTCATAATTATAATATAAGATTTAAGGTTTTGATATTAGATTTTACTTTTAAATATTGAATTGTGATATTAGCTTTAATAATAGATTTAATATTTTTGATATTAAATTAGGTACCATAGAAATGTAATAATATTATTTTAGGTTTATAATAATATTTGGTCAATTTTGTATTGGTCAATAAGATTATTATTGATCATGATAAATAATATTTTGAGAATTTATTAATGTTAATATTAACATTTATATAACATTAATTAAGGTTATAGCACAAATATTAATTATTAGTCATTTCTTTATAAAACAAAATCGATAAGATTAATATTAATGTTAATAATAACTATAATATTGTTACATTAATAGTTTTTATTATATTGATTATAGCATAAATATATTATTAATATAATAATAAGATTGCATATGACAATTTTTCATCATCATTAACAAAATAAACCTTCAGAATTTATTAAACTTATATATTATTATTATGCCAAATTTTAAACCGAGACACTAAAATATACTAAACATATACCTGCAAAAATTGATTTTATTTTCTAATAATAAAATCCAATATTTTTTCCTAGATAAAAAAAAAATAAAAAAATTGCATGCATCATTTTAAAACAATTCAGGTGAAATATTGCAATTATTAATTATATTTATGTTATTATTAGGTGTAGACAATATTTAAGAATATTTTTTTGGTGTATAATTATAAAATAAGATTAAGGTTTGAATATAATTTTACTTAAAAAATATTCAATATTCAGTATTAATTTTGTAATAAATTTAAATAGTTTTAATATTAAATTAAGGTATGATAGAAATGTAATAATATTATTTTAGGTTTAAAATAATATTAGGTTAGTTTTGTATTGGTTAATAAGATTATTATTGATCATGATAAATATATTTTGACAATTTATTAATGTTAATATTAACATTTATATAACATTAATTAAAGTTATAACACAAATATTAATTATTAGTCATTTCTTTATAAAACAAAATTGATAAGAGTAGCTATGAAAGGAGAGAATTCCTTGAGACAGATGTAGATATGGAAGGAGAGGCACCAGGAGCACTCCTTGTGACTGATGTACATCAGAAAAAGTTGCATTAGATGGAAGAAACATGAGAGTTGTTGATTCAGAAACCAGTTACCTGTGAACAAGGACATGATGCAGTGATACATAGAGGACGATGTAAAATTTAAGGGGGGGAGTATGTAACCATGGAAAATTTTAGGGGCTAATGTTCGCCTAGTGGGCTAATTTTCCATGATTTTTCCAAAAAACGATTCGCCAATTTCCAATTTTTATAAAAGATGATTCGCCCAAATTTTAGAATATAAAATTATTTTACCTTAAAAATCGCCAACATTATATAGTGGCTATATGATAAATCATTATAAATTTGAATAATTTTACAAATATATCATTGAAAAATTTATAGTTTGCATATTAGGGATTAGTGAGATTCGCCAATGTTTCTAAACTTCAAGAAAATTTTTCATCCTCAAAATTTTCCTTGTATGTAAGACCCCTCCCTTGTGTATTAAATTATTGTAAACCTAAGCTAAGTTAAAGCTAGGTGTGATATCCTACCTTGTGTGTTAAATGTTTGTAAACTTATGATGGGTTAAAGCTAGGTGTGATACCCTACTTTGTGGGATAAACTATTCTAAACCTAAGCTAAGGAAAGCTAGGTTATATGTAATATGAAAATCAAATGCGTTATTGAAAAAATTAATAAAATAAATCACTTGGAGGGTGGAGCACCATGAGAGAGGATATTCTTGCCAAATCCCATGAGGAATGGGATAGAGATGAATCTTTCATGATAAAGCTTATAGATGTGATTCTAGATAAGCTTGGATGGATGGGAGATAAAGGCAAGCTTTTATGCGGAAAATAATCATGGGAGATGAAGATGATATTTTTCAAAAAAGACCTAGGAAAATGGAAAAATCCATAAAAGAGGGATGCCGCTAATGGTAACTAAATGATGAAAGAGGTTATTAAATACCCAGTGCATTCATCAATTGAGGAGAGTTTATCCTTGGCAAGATCTTCAGCTTGGGGGGAATCAGAGGTGATTCATGGTTGGTTGGTGGTGCTCCTCCCTCCAAGTGAGGTTTTAGTTGGTGTTAGATGCGTGGGATGTTTGTATGATGATTCTTACTCTCTCTCTATTATAATTCCAGTTTTTCTATGAGAAGATTTAAGTTTCATCGCCATGAATGAATGAACTGAATGAGATGCTTATGAGTAGATTATTGGTGTTTCCCTTCATTCTAGTCTGAGTCACTTGCATGGCATATGATTTATCTTAATCCTTACTATGAAATTGTTAAATCATCCATCTCAGGGTTATCTTTATTTTGAAGATAATGGTTTTTCATTATGCATGTTACATGTGAAGTTAGCAGTAGAAGTGTATAAAGTGGGTGACAATACTTGTACCCATGAGCTATCTGATTCACTGTAGAAATTGCATGTGATAATTATACATAAGTAGATTACTTGTGTTAATTATTTTTATGATAATGTGTTATACATGTGACTCCTTTTATTTCCAAGAGAAGAGTTGTCACGACCTTTTTAACATAATATGCATAACAGTAACATTATAATTTTTTTTTTAATGATAATGGTGGTCAACTCATGAACGCACCCCTACTATAAGAAACCTAACCTAAGTATTTAACCAGGTCTAAGCGCTTGTATACACATACATAACCTTTATTATGTGTCTACCCCACTGAACTTGTGTTATCACCTGCGCATAAACACATGGACATAATGCTTATGGTTAACATTAGTCGTTTACCCAACCCGCTTAATTCGATTAAACGCCAGATGGTGAACGGATATTAAGCCAACTCATTCCCTCCATATCCAAGTGGCATGATTTCAAGTAAAACCATGTGGTTGACCCACTGTGGTTTCCGCGCCAGGTTTTTCCCGCTCTGATGGACGATGGAGATCTCTCTGACCCATCGTGTGGCTCAGATCAGCTTAAGGGTTTGGCCACCAATACTTAAGATGCCGGGTTCTTCGGATCAGCTCATTTGTTCACTACCGCCTCAGCCGAGTGCTTCCTCAGCTTGTCAACTGCCTCTGCACTACCCTGTTGTTCAGGTATTAACCTCTCCGCGTTTTCACACCTGGTATTTATTTACAGTCATGTATTGCGTACTCCTTGAAGCCATTTGATTTTTCGACTGATCTAGTTTGTTTACCGTAAGTTCTCAATGTGCAGGTGGGTCGGTTGTTCGCAGTCTCCTACTGCTTGCAAGGGTTTTGCCGTCTTCAAGCTTCACAGGTATGCTCATTTCGCTCTTATAGTTTGTCTTAGAAAGTGAGGTTTATTTGAGAAGGTAAGGCATCATTCTCTGGTCTGAGGCGTGGCTCATGACCTTTTTACTTACATGTCTCAGGTCTGGTTATTATTTCTTCGAACCCTTGTTACATTCGCAGGCGGCCTCCTCTTGCCGGGACCTGTACTGCGTTAACTGATAGGGTTTAGCTAGGGTTTATTTATGGCTTCCATGCCGTCCATTTAATGTATATTTAATAATGACTCTGGTCTCCAGTTATGGTGTGAAAGTGTCGAAGCTTGTATGTATACTTTAAAAGCTCTCTCAGAGCTATCTACAGTTCCTTAAGCGGCAATGCTTCAATACGGTTGTATTGTTTTGTTTGGTTCTATACACTCTTTAATATCTGACAGGACTCCTTATAAAACTGTGTTATCAGTTCGCTTTTTGTTTAAATGAATACACTGCTCTTTGTTCACAGATTTTGTCCATATATTGATGGCCGGTTCTGTCTTGTACCGCCAGTTGCTGTGAAATAATTTACCATTCCATTGTTATCGTTCTTCCTTCGCTTAACTGTGCAATGCTACCCTAAAGGGTTTATGAGACAGTCATGCTTTTCTTACGGCAATAGCTCATATCTTACAGGTTTGGTTTTGCATGTATTCGTTTTCGTCTGAAATCTTTATACGTTTCATATTGCTTAATGCGGCTTTAAGGGAAGTCTTGCATTCAATATCTGAATGTATTGACAACCCTCTTCCGCGTAGACAGTTATTATCATAACCGGTATTTGTCGGGGTCTGTTATATATACATATATTGTTTAGCTTCATGTTTCTGTTAACGTTAGCCTCATCTTCGTAATCTGGGAATTTCTTCCTATAAGCTTAACTTACAGGGTGAAATGCTAACTGTTTTCCGTCAGTCTTGGTTACCTATGAGGCAAATCTTCGACAGCGACTTGATATTGTATCTATGCTTACGCCGTGATAATCTTCTTGTCAATCTTTTGTTTACAGCATTATTTCATTTATTATTTGCTAGGTTCATACGGCACTAGCTTCCGCATATTATTTCTTAAGTTTTCTTAGCATCAATATATAACAGTTCCGCTTGGGTTTACACAGTATTGTTATTTACGCATTAATGCTTGTCTATACAACAATAATATTTATGCCGTATCCCTTTGATTTACACAGTGTTGTTGATTACGATATATCTCCGTGACTTATACAGCATTATTAGTTATGCTATATCTCTGTGGTTATACAGCATTATTGTTATATTTAAGCGCGGGTTCCGCGCTGGTTCTTGACTGGTCTGATTAGGGTCTGGTAGCTGTCAAGCTTTGCCAGCATGCTTAACTCAGCACCGTTCCTTAACCAAGGGTTCTGTTTAGATTCTTTCCTTCTTATTATTTGATTAACTACTGCGGTCTCTCATACCGCCCAAACCGCGCCTAGGGTTTGACTCTGTTATGAGCATTTATCTCTAAACAACCCAGTTTATTACTACAGCTAAAAAGATGGCCACATTTGTAAACATTAACCTACAGATGTCTCTGAAACTGTATGCATTGTTCTTTTATAACAACTACGATTAACTATTGAAAAGAAACACAGATACCTGAACTTGGTCTGTACACCCTCAGTACCTGCTCTTTATTCTATAGTTTTGTTAGAAAATGCATACCTGGATAGCCTGCTACCGGTGTTCCTACTTCCAGAGGTCACCTGTATTTAATTTGCTCTTATCCTCCCAACCTTGAGATCCAGTTCACGTTGGATTCTCCCCCCGAGCCGTCTTGCAAGCCTGCAGCCCTCAACAAGACTCCTGCACTACTGTGCTAGGTTATCTGGTCACTACCAGACTTAACCTCTTTTCTCCCCCTGCTCTCTCCATGGAATTCCTCTTTGTCTGTTCATCAACATCCCCCGAGGTTTTCCTCCCAGGACTTTTCCTTGGGTGAGAAACAGTTACTTCAGTTTCATAACTGATTTTATTTTCTTTTAATAGAAAATCCTCCTCCAGGAGGCTGCCAGCATTTCATGAATATACACATGTAAAAATAATCTAATATATCCATTCTCATAATTAAATAATGTCATTTAGTGATAACAAGTCACCACTCATACAATTTCTTACCACAGTAAATGTTCCAGAATTACAAGTTATCGGGGTCATTACATCTCCCCCCCCCTGGGATTGGACATCGTCCCGATGTCTATTCCCATTAAATAAATTTGGGTAAACTTTTCTAATGAGTTCCTCGTCTTCCCATGTAGCCTCCTCAGGACCATAGTGCTGCCACAACACTTTAACTTGGGTAATAACCCGTTTCCGCAGCTGCACTTCTCTCCAGTCGAGAATGCTCTGTGGTTTGACCAGGACCTCGCCTTTCGGTTCGACCTGCAGACAACCAATACCTTTAATCAGTTCCTATTGAGTATAGCTGCATAATCAAACAACCGGATTAATTCTTACCCGCACATCTTGCCATCGGATAACATGTTTAGGGTTATATACATATTTCTTTAGAACAGAAACATGAAACACATTGTGAATCCTAATATGACTTGGCAGGGCGAGTTGGTAGGCCACTGGCCCCACTCTAGCCAAGATCTGAAAAGGTCCAAAATATCGAGGTGCCAGTTTGGCGCACCCACTCCACTGCAGTGTGCTCCTTCTGGTTTGAATCCTCACAAACACATGGTCACCAACCTTATACTCTGTGAATCTTCTTTTCCTGTCCGCAAAGCTTTTTTGTCTGTCTTGTGCAGCCTTTAAGTTTGCACGCACTCTTTTCACCATATCCTCCATGTCTTTAAGCATTTCTGGACCCAAACTCAGCTTGTCCTCAGGTCCACCCCAACTTGAGGGGGTGTGGCACTTTCGTCCATACAGGACTTCAAAAGGACTTAGCTAGGTTGAAGTGTGATAACCATTGTTATATGCAAATTCGACCAGATGTAAATACTCTTCCCATTGACCTGGTTTCAGCATCACATACGCCCTCAACATGTCTTCCAACACTTGATTAACTCGCTCAGTTTGACCATCGGTCTGCGGGTGGTAGGCCGTGCTAAAGTTCAGCTGAGTACCCAACTTAGCAAACATTGTCCTCCAAAAAGTGGAAGTGAATTTCACATCTCGATCCGATATAATTACCTTTGGCAGCCCATGCAATCGGAACACATTTTGCATAAAGAGGTGAGCAATTTGTACCGCCTTGTAAGTGGACTGCACAGGTATAAAGTGTGCTGCTTTACTCAATTTATCAACCACTATCATGATAGAGTCATTACCCTTCTTTGTTCATGGCAACCCAGTTATGAAATCCATGGAAATGGTTTCCCATTTCCACTCCGGAATAGGCAAAGGCTGTAGCAGTCCGGCTGGATGCTGATGTTCTGCCTTAATTTGTTGGCATTCTAAACACCGCGCCAGGTACTCAACTACCTGTTTCTTCATTCCTAGCCAATAATACTCCTTCTTGAGTGCCGTGACCATCTTTTGGTACCCTGGGTGGCCAGTGTAGTGGCTGATATGGAACTCATCTAAAATCAGCCTTTTAAGGTCATTTGAATCAGGTACATACAATTTCTTATTGAAACACAGCATTCCATCGCTATCTAGTGTATATCCTTGCTGTAATCTTTCCTTAACAGCGTGCTGTACCTGCTGTTTTAAGTGCTGGTATTCAGAATCGCGACTTGCTGCTGTTTTTATTTGTTCAACCAGCGAATTCCGCCACTTGCTGACTGATAGTTCACATAAACAATGAACCTTTCGACTTAGCGCATCAGCCACTCGGTTTTCTTTGCCCTTTAAATGCTTTATTTCGAAATCAAACCCACTTAGGAAATCTGCCCAACGGCCTTGTCTTGCATTCAAAGTAGGTTGGCTGAAATAATGTGTCAAACTGTGATGATCAGTTAACAACAGGAATTTCCTCCCTAGGAGGTAATGTCTCCACATTTTCAGCGCATGAATAACAGCTGTTAATTCCAGATCATAAGCAGAGTATCTCTGCTCATGCTCCTTTAGCTTCCTTGATTCATAGGCTATTACTTTTCCTTCCTGCATTAATACTCCTCCCACACCCTCCTTGCTTGCATCGGTGCACACCACGTAATCCTTATTAGGATCAGCTATACTCAGGATGGGCGCAGTGGTGAGTAAGTGCTTCAATCGGTCAAAGCTCTGCTGACATTCTGATGTCCACCTAAATATCTTCCCCTTTTTCTACAATGAGGTGATAGGATAGGTTATCCTAGAAAAGCCTTCCACAAACCTCCGGTAATAGCCAGCTAACCCCATAAAAGATCTGATATCAGCAACATCTTTGGGTATGGGCCATTCCATAATAGTTTTTATTTTCTCGAGGTCTACTGCAATTCCTTCTTTAGTGATCACGTGGCCCAAATACTGGATTTCCTCCTTGAAGAAATCACATTTACTGAAATTAGCGTATAGATGGTGTTCTCGAAGAGTTTGTAACACCATTCTCAGGTGTTCTTCGTGTTCCTCTTGAGAATGAGAATATATCAGAATATCATCGATAAATATCAGCGCAAACTTGTCCAAAAATCGGTGGAACACGCTGTTCATCATACACATAAAGGTGGTAGGTGCATTGGTCAAACCGAAAGGTAGCACTACAAATTCGTAGTGCCCATAGCGTGTCCTGAAAGCGGTATCGCAGATCGATCTTGGAAAATACTTTTGCCCCTTTCACTTGATCAAAGAGTTCATCTATCCTGGGTAAGGGATACTTGTTTTTGACTGTGAGCTTATTCAGCTGTTGATAGTCTATATACATACGTAGGGTGCCATCTTTCTTTTTCACAAATAATACTGGAGCTCCCCATGGTGATACACTAGGACGTATGTACTGTTTATCCAACAGCTCTTGTAGTTGCATCTTCAACTCTGTTAACTCTGGTACGCTCATTCAGTATGGTGCCCGTGATACTGGTGCTGCTCCTGGTATTAACTCTATAGTAAAGTCTATGTCCCTCTTTGGGGGCAGCCCTGGTACCTCTTCAGGAAAAACATCTACAAATTCCTGCACCACTGGGATATTGCCTAGTGCAGACATCTTATCTTTCTGGTTTGCATGACCAACTTGAATGGCATAGATCTGACATTTCCTTCTAAGGCACTTAGCTAACTGAGAAGCAGTAATAGGCCAAATCTGGACAGGGTGTTTAATCCCTTGCAATTCTTATTACTGCCCCAAATCATCCTTCTAATAAATGGTTTTGGTTTTGTAGTTTACTAAGGACCAATGCTTTTCCAGCCAATCCATACCAATCAGGATGTCATAAGATCCTAATGGGAGTACATTCAGGTCTGTTGTTATTGGCTGTCCAGCTATGCTTAAGGAACAGTTATTAATTTTAGCTAGAACTCGTCTCTTGGCTCCCGTAGCCAACTGTACCAACCATGGATTTTTGAACCTTTCCGATGATAGCTTACAATGTTCCACTACTTTTGGGCTAACATAGCTTAAAGTAGCTCCTGGATCAATAAGAACAGCTATAGAGAGGTTTGAAATCTTACCTTCAAATTCCACCATGGTCGGTTGATATTCAGCTTGCCGGTCCTCCAAGGTTGCGTTAATTCTTGGTACGCTGCGTGCCACATCCCCAACGGTTGAGGCTTCGTGGATCTGAGATATTTGGTCGACTCCTTTACGCTGCGGGCAGTTTTTAACATAATGCGGTCCTCCACATCCCCAACACTGGACTGGAGGTCTGGTTCCTTCAATCTCTGATCTGGCAGGCGGTTCACTAACTCTGCTTTCACTTGGCTTGGCCCGGAAGGTACCCTTAGTTGTATTTCTGTTAAACTACCCCTTTCCAGCACCCTTACCACCATTTCCACGACTTCCTTTGTTATTACCAGCAACTCTGTTGCTTTTTCTGTCATTCCATCTTTTGCTTGAAATATCTCCTTTTTGTTTGTTCTGCTGGTAACAAATTCTTGCCTTACGAATTGCCTCGTCCATGGTTCGGGGATTGTCAAACTCTATTCGTTCCCTTATATAGGCTGGGAGGCTGCTCACAAATCTCTGCACTTTGGCCTTTTCTTCTTTGATATATGGCACATAGCGAAGCAGGGAAGTGAAGCGGTTAATGAATTCATCCATGGACTGTTGTCCCAGTCGTAAATCATGGAATTCCCGTGCCTTCTCATCATAAAAACGCTCGGTTAAATATCTCTCCTTAAAGTATTTCTGGAACTTTTCCCAAGTGATGTTCTGTTCACTCACTCCTTTTACAATTTTAATTTCTTCCCACCACAAGGTTGCTTTACCCTGTAGCTGGAAAATGGCCAGCCGCACCTTCAGATTTTGGTCATATTCATACAATTGGAAATACTTGTTAATGTTAATTAACCAAGCCTCTGCCGCTTCTTCCTGCTCTCCATCAAAAAGTGGAGGTTTGATTCTCTGGAATTCTCCTTGTAATTCCATTTTCTGTCTCTTTGAGGTCTGTTGTTCCAGTACATTGTCAGAATGGTCTTCCTTCTCGTCTGAAATTTCAGGTGCGTAATCCCGTTCTTCAGTTCCCCTTTGCTGTTCCGCACTGGGATTGGCTAATGGTGGATTTTGTTTGTCTGATAGACTCTTTAATATTCTTTCCTGCTCCACTGTTAATCGCGCGTTGTCTTCTCACAGACGCGCCATCTCACTTTTCAGCTCTTGAACAGTCTGCAATATTGCCAGATTGGTACTGCGTGTCTCAACACCAAGCTGTATCCACAACTCTGGATTTTCCTGAGGGACGCCCTGCATTTCCTCCATCTTACTTGTTGACTGCTAGCAGATTGTTGTTTCTGTATTGATTTCCTAATTGATAGACAAGAAATCAATTTAGTTGCATTTATTACTTCTTCTTATATGCAATTTTTTATTTTTTTTTAAATTTTTGTTAAATTTTTTTTATTTTTATAGCTGGGCTTCACTGCTCCAGAGGCCACAGTTTTGAAACTTGGCTTTGATACCACATTGTCACGACCTTTTTAACATAATATGCATAACAGTAACATTATAATTTTTTTTTAATGATAATGGTGGTCAACTGATGAACCCACCCCTACTATAAGAAACCTAACCTAAGTATTTAACCAGGTCTAAGCGCTTGTATACACATACATAACCTTTATTATGTGTCTACCCCACTGAACTTGTGTTATCACCTGCGCATAAACACATGGACATAATTCTTATGGTTAACATTAGTCGTTTACTCAACCCGCTTAATTCGATTAAACGCCAGATGGTGAACGGATATTAAGCCAGCTCATTCCCTCCGTATCCAAGTGGCATGATTTCACGTAAAACCATGTGGTTGACCCGCTGTGGTTTCCGCGCCAGGTTTTTCCAGCTCTGATGGATGATGGAGATCTCTTTGACCCATCGTGTGGCTCAGATCAGCTTAAGGGTTTGGCCACCAATACTTAAGATGCCGGGTTCTTCGGATTTTTCGACTGTTCTAGTTTGTTTACCGTAAGTTCTTAATGTGCAGGTGGGTCGGATGTTCGCAGTCTCCTACTGCTTGCAAGGGTTTTTCCGTCTTCAAGCTTCACAGGTATGCCCATTTCGCTCTTATAGTTTGTCTTAGAGAGTGAGGTTTATTTGAGAAGGTAAGGCATCATTCTCTGGTCTAAGGCGCGGCTCATGACCTTTTTACTTACATGTCTCAGGTCTAGTTATTATTTCTTCGAACCCTTGTTACATTCGCAGGTGGCCTCCTCTTGCCGGGACCTGTACTGCATTAACTGATAGGGTTTAGCTAGGGTTTATTTATGGCTTCCATGCCGTCCATTTAATGTATATTTAATAATGACTCTGGTCTCCAGTTATGGTGTGAAAGTGTCGAAGCTTGTATGTATACTTTAAAAGCTCTCTCAGAGCTATCTACAGTTCCTTAAGTGGCAATGCTTCAATACGGTTGTATTGTTTTGTTTGGTTCTATACACTCTTTAATATCTGACAGGACTCCTTATAAAACTGTGTTATCAGTTCGCTTTTTGTTTAAATGAATACACTGCTCTTTGTTCACAGATTTTGTCCATATATTGATGGCCGGTTCTGTCTTGTACCGCCAGTTGCTGTGAAATAATTTACCATTCCATTGTTATCGTTCTTCCTTCGCTTAACTGTGCAATCCTACCGTAAAGGGTTTATGAGATAGTCATGCTTTTCTTACGGCAATAGCTCATATCTTACAGGTTTGGTTTTGCATGTATTCGTTTTCGTCTGAAATCTTTATACGTTTCATATTGCTTAATGCGGCTTTAAGGGAAGTCTTGCATTCAATATCTGAATGTATTGACAACCCTCTTCCGCGTACACAGTTATTATCATAACCGGTATTTGTCGGGGTCTGTTATATATACATATATTGTTTAGCTTCATGTTTCTGTTAACGCTAGCCTCATCTTCGTAATCTGGGAATTTTTTCCTATAAGCTTAACTTACAGGGTGAAATGCTAACTGTTTTCCGTCAGTCTTGGTTACCTATGAGGCAAATCTTCGACAACGACTTGATATTGTATCTATGCTTACGCCGTGCTAATCTTCTTGTCAATCTTTTGTTTACAACATTATTTCATTTATTATTTGCTAGGTTCATACGGCACTAGCTTCCGCATATTATTTCTTAAGTTTGCTTAGCATCAATATATAACAGTTCCGCTTGGGTTTACACAGTATTGTTATTTACGCATTAATGCTTGTCTATACAGCAATAATATTTATGCCGTATCCCTTTGATTTACACAGTGTTGTTGATTACGATATATCTCCGTGACTTATACAGCATTATTAGTTATGCTATATCTCTGTGGTTATACAGCATTATTGTTATATTTAAGCGCGGGTTCCGCGCTGGTTCTTGACTGGTCTGATTAGGGTCTGGTAGCTGTCAAGCTTTGCCAGCATGCTTAACTCAACACCGTTCCTTAACCAAGGGTTCTGTTTAGATTCTTTCCTTCTTATTATTTGATTAACTACTGCGGTCTCTCATACCGCCCAAACCGCCCCTAGGGTTTGACTCTGTTATGAGCATTTATCTCTAAACAACCCAGTTTATTACTGCAGCTAAAAAGATGACCACATTTGTAAACATTCACCTACAGATGTCTCTGAAACTGTATGCATTGTTCTTTTATAACAACTACCATTAACTATTGAAAAGAAACACAGATACCCGAACTTGGTCTGTACACCCTCAGTACCTGCTCTTTATTCTATAGTTTTGTTAGAAAATGCATACTTGGATAGCCTGCTACCAGTGTTCCTACTTCCAGAGGTCACCTGCATTTAATTTTCTCTTATCCTCCCAACCTTGAGATCCAGTTCACGTTGGATTCTCCCCCCGAGCCGTCTTGTAGGCCTGCAGCCCTCAACAAGACTCCTGCACTTCTGCGCCAGGTTATCTGGTCACTACCAGACTTAACCTCTTTTCTCCCCCTGCTCTCTCCATGGAATTCCTCTTTGTCTGTTCATCAACATCCCCCGAGGTTTTCCTCCCAGGACTTTTCCTTGGGTGAGAAGCAGTTACTTCAGTTTCATAACTGATTTTATTTTCTTTTAATAGAAAATCCTCCTCCAGGAGGCTGCCAACATTTCATAAATATACACATGTAAAAATAATCTAATATATCCATTCTCATAATTAAATAATGTCATTTAGTGATAACAATTCACCACTCATACAATTTCTTACCACAGTAAATGTTCCAGAATTACAAGTTACTGGGGTCATTACAGGAGTTCATAGTGTAAGCATAATACGTGGTTTTAAATACTAATGGTGTTTAAGAAGAGATCATATATGAATATGTGAGATGGATATGAAATATACATCTTACATTTAGATAAGGAATATAATATTCCTATAATGTTATGTGATAAATTAAATGCTTATGCATGCAGAACAATTGTGGAATTAATGTTGAATTCTCCTCAGTGTATAGCTAATGGTTCAAATTATCTATTCTTGCATGTCCTAAGACTGCCTCCTTTTAGGCTAGTATAGCTAGTTATGCATGTGAATGAAGGGTTGGTTAGTAACATACTGACTATGTGTACAAGACTATGCTCATGATACACAACCATACTAACTACAGTAAACTTGAATTAATGTCCATTAATGCTTGTGGGGATTAACCCAAGGGTTTCATAGGACGCATGCCATAATTAGTTTTAATGGTTGATCACACATAGTAGACATATAACCAAATCTAAGGGTCCCTATCAGAGAACCAATAAAACATAAGATGAGTATACCATATTATGCCTCCCTAATTGATTCTGACTAATATTTTCTCATGTAATATTAGGAGATATTACCTGTCATGATGGCTAATGCTTAGCTATAAACATAGAAAACTTATCAGAATGAGAGCCTAGTAGATATATTCCTGAGTAGGCTTAAGAGTTACGTTACACTAGCTGTTTCTATTTTCTTGATTCGAGTCATTATTTTTCTTTCTTTTTTGAGCTCGATAGATAAATCACTGTAACTCTATAATTTCATAACGTCAAGTTCTAAATTTTGGCTTGTGGTAGCCCCCTGATTCGTCTTTATAATCCCTCTAGTCTGATCAATATTGGATTCTTTAATAAAGGGTTATGCCAAATCTCCTATGATAGCCTGATTATAGATTGGTTTAGTACATATAACTTGTATGACCTACCACGTGTCACTATTTCGAACTTCGAACCTGAAAAAAATACAAAGAAAACAACAATTTGTCCTCTTTTTGTAAATTCTTATGAAATTTCAATCTGATGCTCAAAGAGAAAGTTATGACAATTTTCCCAGGGTCACCTATTTGGAATGTAATATGGGAGTCTGCAAAAACCTTAAATGTATTGGACCATATCTTCAAACATGTAGCAAAACAAGATCTAAAATTCGGGCCTAAGCTTCACGAAGGTTTCTGCTCAAATGGGTTTTAATTTCAGAGTCTAAAACTTCGTAAAAGCAAAATTATAGCGACAATACCATGATGATCGATTTGAGATGGAATTATAGAGCTTTTAAAAACCCTAACTTCCTAAGATCACATCTCCGCAAATATAGTGAGACAAGGTCTCAAATTCTGAACCGATGTTCAAAACGATTACAACTAAAATGGGTTTTTATTTAATTTCTAAAACATCGTAGAGAAAATGTTAGAATGAAAATTCCACGATGACATATTTGGAGCAACGAAACCCTAGAATCCAAAGCTCTAAAACCAAATGTTATGGAACCAACTCACAAAAAGATAGAAAAGATAGATCAATGACTTAAAAATCAGCGTCTTCGAGGGGGAAACCTCCTTTACATTACACAAATGAACAATTCTTGGACGCTACAAATGATAAGACCTCCTTTCTATATATAAGAGTCTAAGGGGTCATAATATAATCAAAGTTGACATAACAATAATAATATAACGGTACACCAATAATAATAGTGGGCTTCTATGGGGCACAATAATAACAATATGTGGACTACATGAGCACAATAATATAATAAGGGGGTTACACTAATAAAAATAAGGGTTTACACTAGTAGTATAGGGACCTAACGTATTCAAACATCATGAGGAGAATCTCATATTTATGAAATCTTATTCCTATATGAAGTAAGTTTGTAAAAGAAAAGAAAAATGAAGAAAAGTTGATTTAAATTATTATGATTAATCTCATGGAAAATATATGCTCGAGATATAGGTGAAATTATAATCTATCTAGGAATGATAGATGACGGTTATGAAGTTGAAAATCCTAGGGACAAGGCCATTCTGGTGACATTGGAAACATATGACATACATTGATCATCATGAATATGTTATGACAAATGTGTTATGCTATTTAGAGAAATAAAGGAAAATGCCTTAGTTATAAGACTCTATAAGGCTCAAGGATCTTCCTTTGTGAGGAATCTTTTTCAAGTAATGGATTGCCCGAGGTATCAGGGAGGCAAAGAAGGAGGTGCTTGAACTTGGAACGTGTGTGTCCTGGTAAGGAAGGGGAGACTTGAGTGAATTGGTTTTTAACGATCCATTTACATACTCATTGGGATCATGAATTCATTGAACATGTCCAAGAAAATAATGAGTTTCATTTGTTCTGTGTGTAATCCTTGTGAAGAAACAAAAACTATTAAGTGATTTGGTGGAATGCTAAGAGGTCTAGAGGTAATGAGACAATGAAAGATTTAAGGCATTGTCAAAGAGACAACTAAAGACATGTAAAATGTTACTGATATGAAAGTGGCATATCCATTCTTCTATATAGAATAGTTCTATAGATAGTAGACCACCAAGGATGATGTTCCTTAAAGGGGGTTGAGGGGATTGTGACACCCTTTTGATTACCCCATTCTTTGCAATATAGTTAAGAACATATAATGCTATGGTGCTAGAATTGGTGCTATGATGTCAAGCTTTGTTGTATGATGTAATGCTTATTTTCGTTAATAAAAATTCTAGAATTGAAGTAGGGGATAGCAAAAAAAATGGTGATGTTTTGGGTAGGGGGAAAGCATTACTAGGGAGGAAAAAGTGCAAGGAGGGGTGGGAGAGATCCTATCATTGCTTAAAAAAATATTATTTTTCGTTGATGTAATGGTTGCTATTCCTAGGAAGATTCTATAAAAAGACTCGGAAGATGAAGGGTTATGGTGTGATTATAAAAATAAGGAGAAACCATCAAGGAGTTTATTAGCTCTTGGTTCTTGGATTCTCATTAGCTTTTCTCTCATACTCTCCCACTCAGAAATTTGAATTGACAAGAGAATTTATGGCAGAACCCATAGAGGTTCAAACCTTGTGACTATTGAGATTTGTGAGTGATAGACCATGTGACAGAGACTAAGTTTTCCCTATGTGAGTGGCCTTCACAATTTTTTTAAAATATGGCCTAAAAAATGTGATAAATCCCTAATTTTAGTTGTTCCCTTATGGAATTAAGATCTGGGATGAGGGTGACTAGATGTGAGAGCCTAAGGTGTGAGAGCTTGAGGTGGGATAGACTGTGGCTCACCCTACTTCAATTTTCTAGTATTTTTTTTGCTGCAATAAATACATATTTATTTTTATCTTAATGATATTTTAGGGATATTTGTTTCAAAGGTTTTTTTTTTTTTTGAAAATTTGAAATTATTTCAATTATATAATAAACTACCACTTGATGGTCAAAATATTCAAAAGTTGCACATCACCAGTTGAATATGAAAGACATTTTTTTTTTTTTTCCGATATATATATATATATATATATACCCTAACATCATTAGCACTTTTTAAAACAATTCTGGATGAAATATTGGGTTTTAATTTTAGGTTTATTAATTATTTTAATGTTATGTTTAGGTTTAGAAAATATTTAACAATAATATTTTTAGGTGTAATAATTATAATATAAGATTTAAGGTTTTGATATTAGGTTTTTCTTTTAAACATTCAATTTTAGTATTAGGTTTAATAAGAGATATAATATTTTTAATATTAAATTTAGGTATGATAGAAATGTAATAATATTAATTTAGGTTTATAATAATATTAGGTTAGTTTTGTATTCGTTAATAAGATTATTATTGATGTTGATAAATAATATTTTGACAATTTTTCAATGTTATATTAATATTTATATAACATTCATTAAAGTTATAGGACAAAAATTGATAGAGTGATATTAATGTTATAATATTATTAATAATAATTATAATATTTACACTAATAATTTAATTACATTGATTATCGCATAAATATATATTAATATAATAATAATATTGTATATGCAATTTTTCATCATCATTAACAAAAAAACTCTTTAGAATTTATTAAACTTTTATATATTATTATTTATGCCTAATTTTCTAATATTTATTTAGATTTCCTATAAAATTAATAATTTATAAATTTAACCTTGAAAAATAAAGCTATTAACAACAACCTTTTACCTATCAAATAACAACCACAATGTTACAAGGAACATATATATAACTCCGAAGAATAATGATATATCATAACAATTTCCCTTTCAACGAAGAAAAATAAAATTGTTATTTCATAATTAGAGGATAGTAAACTAGCAATATGTAAAATAAAGATTGGTAAATGAGAAATATATATGAACGAACAAAAGTAAAATTGTTATTTCATAATTTAGAGGATGGTAAAATAGCCATATATAAAATAAAGATTAGTAAACCAGCAATATGTAAACAAAAAAATTGTTAGGCCATTTATATACACTATTTAAAAAAAAAAATCAAAGTGTGTCCATACAATAATATTTATAACCTTCCAACAGAAGCACCAAAATTGTTAGGCCATTTATATACACCATTGTTAACAAAAATCAAGGTGTGTCAATCCACTAATATTTATAACCCTCAAACACAAGGCCTGGAGGGAATACAGGGGAGAGCTCCTGCATCTCGAGTGATATATGGTACTAAACTCGCATTGCTAACTGTAAATTCTTTCCTTCCCACATACATTGGAAAAGTATTTCCCTTACTAGATGGAACAAAATATGCTCCATTCATAAGCATATCACCCACTGACTCCCACAAGCAACCCGTGGGACAAGAAGAAGCAGCGTTACAAACCTCATGCTGTGTCACCTGCTTTAGATTCTGGTCATTTGGGGCCACCAATCAGTTTCCTTCACTTCTGATGGTGGGATGCATGCTTCCTCCAATTGCATATATTCCCCACCCTTCATAGTTGTGATTGGCGATGTGCACATATCCATATCTACACTCGTAAGATTATTGAGTGATATGTTAGTGAGAGAATTGCATGCATTGAGTGAGCGATATCAAAATGGGACTGTGTGAAGATTCAAATAACTTCTCAGAGTTAATGGGTTTGAAATTTTAATTGCTTTTCAATAAAATTGTTTTCTTGGTCAGTTTTTGAAGACTTGAGATGAATATGTCAACATCCCCTCCTAATCTCAATTGTTACATGTAGTGACACTTTCAATGCCAAGTTGTTTCTTTGAAATTCAAATATATTCTTGCCCAATGGCTTTGTGAAAATGTCTGCTAGTTGATCTTTTGAACCACAAAAAGAAAGTACTATGTCCCCATCATTGACAAGCTCCCGGATGAAATGAAACAAGTGTCAATGTGCTTGCTCTTTTCGTGGAATACATGATTTTTTGATAAGGAAATAGCTGAATTGTTATTTTAGTAGATTGGGGTCGGTTCCTTTTGGATATTTGAAATATATTTCAATAATCTTCTCAACCACACAACTTGACAAGCTGTTGAATTTGCTGCTACATATTCTTCCTTTGTAAAAGATATTGAAATGATTGACTCTTTCTTGGATGCCCACAGATTGGTCCCAAGATGAAAAGCATACCTTGAGGTGCTTTTGCAATAATCTAAACTCCCTTCATAATCACTGTCTATATAACCTGAAACTGAAAATTTTTCAGAATTTGTATAAAACAAACCATAATCTTTTGTCTGAGAAATATACCTTAAGTTCCTTTTTGCAACCTTCCAATGAGAAATCTTAGGTGACTGCATAAACCTGGAGACAAAACTTGCTGCAAACATAATATCAAGTCTAGTTGAAGTGAGATATAACAAGATACCAACTAGACTTTTATACAGTGTGGAATCAACTAGTGGTGCTACATCTTCTTTGCTCAATTTTGTGCCTTGAGAAATTGGTGTATCTACAGTTTTGCAATTGGTCATTCTGAACTTTTTGATGATATCACTTGCATATTTTTGTTGACCGACAAAAATCCCTTTAGCATATTATTGAATTTCAATGACTAAGAAGTATTTCATGACTCTTAGATCTGTCACATCAAACTCTTTTTTCGTTGCTGCTTTGAAATATTCTAACATCATATTTCCTGGATAAAGAAGATCATCTACATAAAGGCATACAATCATAATTTTACCTTCATGCATTTTTGTATACATAGCTGGCTCATGATTTCTTCTGAAAAACCACTTTTGATGAGATATGTGTCAATTTGACTGTACCAAGCTCTTTGAGCTTGTTTCAAACCATATAAGGCTTTCTTCAATTCGTATACCTTATGTTCATGTCCTAGAACTTCAAAACTAGGAGGTTTCTCTACATAAATGTCTTCCTGTATTATACCATTTAGGAAAGCAGATTTTACATCAAGCTGATAGACTTTCCATTTGTGCTGAGCTGTTGTAGACAAAATGGTTCTTACAGTGTCTAACCTTGCTACTACAGCAAAGGTTTCACCATAGTCGACACCAAACTGTTGTGAGAATCCTTTGGCAACCAACCTTGTCTTATGTTTCCCAATTTCTCCTTTTTCATTAATCTTGGTGTTATATACCCATTTTACACCAATTCTGGTTTTGTTTCTTGGAAGATTAGCTAATTCCCAAGTCTAATTCTTCTCTATGGCAGTAATTTCTTGGTTCATTTCTTATAACCAATGCTTTTCTTTAGCGGCTTCTTCAAAATGAGTTGGTTGAGATGAAAGAAATGTAAACATATTATGCTGGTCAAATTCATGCTCTTGCTCATATATTTCTCTGATGCTTTTTGTCTTTTGATTGTCTTCTGAAGATGTTGAATAAATGGTGGATTCACTGCTTGAAGATGTACCATTTTCAGAATGGTATGGCTCTTCTTCAACTTGCAATCTAGGTGGCTATGGTGGATAAAAATACTGACTTGAAGCTTCATCAACTTGATCAGACCAAGATTTATTTTCAAAAATTTACATCTCTACTTAAAACAAACTTCTTTGTAACTAGATTATAAATTCTGTAGGCCTTTGACTACTCACTATAACCTACAAAAATACATCTTTCACTCCTATCATCATGCTTCTTTCTTATCTTCTCAGGAACATGTGAAAAAGCTACTGATCCAAAAATTCTAAAGTGAGATACATTTACCTTTCTACCATCCCATGCTTCTTGAGGAACTGTATCTTGGAGAGTTGTTGTTGGATATTTGTTGAGAACATATACTGATGTCAAAACAGCTTCAACCCAATAATTGTTTGACAACTTCTTCTCACGAAGCATACATCCGGCCATGTTCATGATTGACTTATTTTTCCTTTTTGCTACTCCATTCTGTTGTGGAGTATATCTTGTTGTGTTCTACATTATGATTCCTTGCTGTTGGCAAAATGCTTTGAAGTGATTGGAGTTGTACTCTCCTCCTCTGTCAGATCTGAGTACTTTGAAAGGCTTTCCACTTAGCTTTTATACTTCTTCTTTGAATTATTTAAACCTTGAGAATGTATTTGATTTGTTTTTCAGAAAATACACCCATGTCTTCCTGCTATAATCATCAATGAATGTTAGAAAACAAACATTACCACCAATAGATTGTGTTTGCATTAGGCGACATATATCTGAATGCACAAGCTCTAAAGGCTCTTTTTCTCTAGAGGAAGATGTGGGAAAATTGTCTCTTTTATGCTTGGACAAAACACAAATTTCACAATTACAACCTTTCTCTTTCATAGAAGGGAGACCAATGACTATTCACTATTTTTGAAGTTGACTTACACTTTTGAATGGTATGTGACCATATCTAGAATGCCATAGCTGAGACTCATCTATTCTTGACACATTGTGTTCAAAAGAGTGTGAAAGATTTCAACTTCTAAGAGTTAAAGGAAACATCCTATTCTTGGTTTTTTCAACCTTAGATATCGGTCTTCTATTAAGAGGTTTGTTATAGATATAACATGTGTTCCTTTGAAATATTACATCATAACCAGGGTCCATTAGTTGTCCTACACTAATGACGTTATGCTTCAGATTTGGAACATAATAGATGTATTTCTACTGATTTTGTTTAGTAAGAATAGGAACAATACATTTTCCTTCAGCTTTAATGCAAGAACAATCTCCAAGAGTAATTTCTGATGTTATGGGAGCATCAAGATAAGAAAGCATATTTTTGTTACCTGTCATATGATTGCTGAAGCCACTGTTCAGCAACCAAAGATCCCTGTTGTGAGTGTCTTTAGAAAAATTGCATGAAAGAAACATTGTTTCAGAGGATTCTCCTTAATTGTTGGAGAGAAGGACATTGCCTTTGTATTGATACGACTGTTTCTTTTTGCATTCATTTTTATAATGCCCAAATTTCTTGCACTAATAACACTGGACATTATATTTACTCCAAGGTCTGCTTCTTTGAGTTTGATTTTGTGGAGGTCTCTACTGCTATGCTACATGATGATGTTTTGATCTGCCTCTGCTTCGACCTCTACCTCACTTGTTTCTACCTCCACCTTTGCCAAAAGAGAGTTGTGCTTTGAAATCTTGTTCCATGGAATCTTTTGTCAAGTTGAGTCTTATTTTGTGTGCTAAAAGCGATACAGTCAACTTTTCTACTAAGAAAGTTGTAACATCCTTAGATCCTAGAATGGTTGTTACAATCATGTCATATTTCTTGGGTAGACTATGAAGGTATTTCTGAACAATTTTCTCATCTGAAATGGTTTCACCGATGAGCTTGATTTGATTTACTATTCCCACAACTCTAGTCATGAATTGATCCACATTTTCTATGTCAGTCATCTTTAGGGTTTCAAACTGTGATCTCAATGTTTGTAATTTCATTGTGTTCATTGTATCATTACCTTGATACACAAGTTTCAAGATTTCCCAAGTTTCATGTCCTATGGATGTGCCTGTTATCTTGTAGAAAATAGAGACATCTACTAAGTTTTGAATCCAACATTTGGTTCTATGTTCTTTCTTTTTGAGTTCATTCGCTACATTCCTCTGATTATTAGTCATGGTCGCCCATGCTTCTTGAGTCGGCTCTACATATTCAATATGAAGTGTATCTAAACACTCTTTGGCTTGTAGGAATTTTTTCATTCTCAAAAACCAAAACTCAAAATTGTTTCCAAACAGAGTTGGGGTAAGTGGAAAAGCACTAAAAGAAACCATTTCTTTGAATGTAAAATGTGCACCTTTTTGTTTCAATTAAAAAAATCCTTTTCCTTTCCAAATTTTTATTAAAAAAACTTTAAAAAATTACATTTACTTTCAAAGTTTTAAAAAAATATCAAAGTTTTAAAAAAATACAAACCCACCACCCCTCCTTTCCAAGCTTATATTTAAAAAAGCACTTTAAAAAAAATAACAAACCCTTTCCCTTTTTTTTTTTTAAATAAACTCTTTAAAAAAAACTTTTCAACTTCATGAATAACTCGAGGACACATCAATAAGCTTTTGAAAATTTTTAAAAAATCCAAATGAATACGTGAAGGATGAAGATAAAAAAAACCTCGTTGACCTCGTTAAAGAGATTTGGTTTGACTTTTGCTAACGCAGTGGAAATAATAGGTAGTCGTCATGCTAAAGCTTCTATCGACTGCCAAGGCCAGCGTTACAGCACTAACGCACTGTTCATCAATAGGGAAGAGCGTTAAATTAGAGTTGGTGCAAGGAAAAGGCGATTAACACATTTGATCTTCTCATGTCCAGCGTTAATGGTGTTACTAACGCGTTTCTAAACACTGTGCACAAAAATAAATTAGGTTTTTCTTCAATACAACTTCACAGCAACCTTCGTCTCACAATTGCTTCACTTAGCTACGATCTCTGAAGCGAATCTCTAGTTGAGAATAATTAATATTATTTTGATATTAATGGAGAAAATAGTTACGTTGTTGTAACTTTCTCCCTAGTCTAGGATTAGTTCCTATAGTTATGGGGTTTGGGTGCAACTTCCTATTTCCTAGTCTAGTATTTAATGATGTAATATTTGATTGATTGTGTAAGAGAGTGGACGAGAGTGATCTCTCAAGTTTGTGAGTGTAGTCTCCAAGTGCAGGCCACACCTGAGAGCTACATCTCTTTCTTTTCAATTCTGTTCACATTTTATCTTGGTATTAGAGCTTAGATTGAGTGAGCCTGATCTTTTGTCACCTGTGAGGCTGAAGTGATTATAGTAGCTAGCTTGCCTGTGTGGCGGAATTGCCTGTGTGGCTTGAAGTGCCTTTGTGGCTATGTGTACACGAGAGCTCTGTGCTCAAGTGAGCAGGTGGACTGTAGAACACCTGGCTCGGACTCAGAATTTTTTTTTTTCCTGAGTAGAAAGGCCGATTAATGTGGATTTTGCACTGACAATTGCGCGAGAAGAGGAATTAGCGCTGAGTTTGAGGGATAAATCGCGCTAAGCGCGGGATTTTACCAGGAAAGTCGCGCCAATTAAAATACTCTAAGTGATTTTTAATTAGCGCGGATTTTTCGCTCGGGGTAGCACCAGGGGGATCTGTGAACAACGTGAACTTCGTTTAGCGGTTTGCAAACGGTGCAGATCGGCGGAGTTGCAGATCCATCTGGAAGAGACAGATCGGGAAAGTGCCAGAGGAGATCTGCGGGAAACCTCGACTTCGTTTGGCGATATGCAAGGAGAGCAGGATCGGCGAAGTGGCAGATCAATCTGGGAGAGGCGGATCGTATCAATTGTGATCAGATCATTGTTTCGGCTGTGTTGGAAACGCCAGATTTTCTCATTGGAGCGGGAGTGCCAGACATTGCAGATCGATGGCAGAGGTGACAGATCGATCTGACAGGTATTGTTTTTTTTGTTGTTGTTAAGTAGATTCACAATGAGTAATACGATGGAATCTTACCTTAATGAGTCTGGTAAACTCAACGAGTCTAACTTCACGAATTGGAAGTTTAAGATGCAGACCCTGCTCGAAGGTGCGAATTCTTGGGCTATAGTGATAGGCAATGAGCAGAAGCCGACTGCAGCCACATAGAAGGAAGACTCGGAAAAACGAGAAAACAAGGCCAAAGTCCTATTGAAGATGTCTGTGAAAGACAATGTTATTGCACACATCAGAGATTGTAAAACGTCCATGGAGATCTAGACGAAAATAAAAAATCTGTATGAGATCCAGAATACAAACAAAGTTTTGGCTCTGAAAAGTAAGCTATTTTCAATGAGGATGGACGAAAGGGAGTCTGCTACTACATTTGTAGCGCAAATTAAGGATGTTAAAGACGGATTGGGGGCCATTGGAGTGGCGGTGGCTGATGAAGATCTTGTTTCAATTACAATGAATGGGATGCGTGATGATTTCCAAACCTTCATCACTGGAGTCTCGGCAAGGGAGAAAACACCCACGTTCCATGATCTCACTGCGATCTTGCAGCAAGAGGAAGACCGATGGCAGAACCTGAATCTGAACCCCCAAAGTGACGATCTCACGCTGGTAGCAAAATGACGACTATCTAAAGGAAGGCAGTCACAGCAGCAATCAAAGCAAAAAGGAGGAACATCATAGAAGAATCTGCATTCTCATAAAGGTATGCTTGCAAATCATTATGAAAAGAAATGTTATTATTGTGGAAAAACGGGTCATATACAGAGAGATTGTTATTATAAGAAGTAGGCTGATGAGGCAAGGAGGAGACAGGTAAATCCAAAACACAGAGGATATTTTGTTGAAGAAGAAGACTTCAGTCATGAATTTTGACTGTTCACAGTCGACTGTGCCCTTTCAGCATCGAATGAAGATGACATCTGGAATGTCGATTCTGGAGCATCCTCTCACATGACAGGTAATAAGGAATTTTTTGACAGTCTTGAAGAAATTATAAATGGATCAAAAATATATCTAGGGGATGACCATGGATATCAGATTAAAGGTCATGGGGTGATTTCAGTTAAGTTACCAAATGGAAAAATTAGTCACCTTTCAAATGTTTTGTATGTACCTGGAATAAAGAAAAACCTGATATCTGTATCCATGATGGCTGATCAAGATAGGCATGTCGAATTCTTCAAGATTCACTGTGTGATAAAGGATTGCAGGAATGAAATTGTTGCAACAGGCATGCGAGTTGGAAGCCTATACAGATTGGATGCAAAAAGTATATCAAAGAAAGCCATGGTTGCAGGAGAGTCGACAGTTGAACAACTCTGGCATCAAAGGTTTGGTCATCTAAATCTGCAGGATCTCATGTTGTTAGAAAAGAAAGGTATGGTCGAAGGTCTCCCCATATTTCGTAACATTTAGTTAAATTGTGATGGTTGTGCCTTAGGAAAGATGCACAGAGAATAGTTCCCTGTGCATGATAGGAGGAGCCAAACATAAATCTTAGAGCTAGTGCACACAGATGTATGTGGTCCCATGCAGACAAGGTCGCTAGGGGGAGCATACTATTTTTTGTTATTTATTGATGACTGCACTAGGTATTCATGGGTTTATTTTTTAAACAAGAAAAGTTAGACTTTCCAATGTTTTATAGAGTTCAAAACCCTGGTGGAAAAACAGTTTGGAAAAAGTATTAAAATTCTTCGATCTGATCAAGGAGGAGAATACAAAGTAAAGGAATTCATGAAATACTGAAAAACTCATGGGATTGTTCAGCAATATACAGTGCCGCATACACCACAAAAAAACGGAGTTGCAGAGCGTAAAAACAGAACCTTGGTGCAGTGTGGAAGGAGGATGCTGCAAGGTAAGGATCTATCTAATAGTTTTTGGGCAGAAGCGATAAATACCGCTGTATATTTAAAAAATAGAAGTCCTACTAGGTTTCTTGGCTTCAAAACCCCTTTTGAAGCCTTATATGGATTTAAACCAGTAGTAAACCACTTAAGACTCTTTGGGACAAAGGCATTTGCACATGCACCCAAAGCTGATAGAAATAAACTAGACCCTAAGGCAGTCAAATGCATCTTTGTTGTTTATGGCACAGAGTTTAAAGTATACAAACTGTTCAATCTTGAGTCTCATAAGACATTTGCAAGTAGAGATGTAGTCTTTCATGAATAGGTACAGGAAAGGAAAGCTGATGTTGGAGATGACTGGCACATTCCGTTGTTATTGGAGGAAAGCAGCGAGGATGAAAGGGAGCAGGAACAGGAGCAGAAAGAAGAGAATGAAGAACAACAAGAAGGTGAAAAAGAAGGCCCAGTTATTGCAGAGGAAAACAAATTTGAGGTAAGTCCCCTACAAAGGAGGTCAGGTAGGAAGACTCAATTACCATTAAAGTTGAGAAACTATGCTTTGATGTCAAAAGTTTTGAACATTGTAGAACCCTCTAATTACAATGAAGCTAGTCAATTTAAGGAATGGAGAGCTGCAATGAATGAATAAATGGAATCAATTTTTAGAAATGATACTTGGGATTTAGTTGATCTGCCTAAGAATAAAACACCCATAGGATGCAAGTGGTTGTTTAAACCAAAAATGAATGCAGACAGAAGTATAGATAAGTTAAAAGCTAGGTTGGTTGCAAAAGGATATTCACAGAAGG
>APFE030054093.1:0-51917 GCA_000404065.3 Pinus taeda
GCATACTTTATGTTCATGTCCTTTCACAGAAAATCCTTCAGGCTGGGACATAAAAACATTCTCTTTTAGATCTCCATTCAAGAAATCAGTTTTTACATCCATTTGATGGACTTTCCAAATGTTCTGAGCTGCTAGTGCAAAGAGTGTCCGAATGGTAGCCCATTTTGCTGTGGGGGAAAATGTCTCCTCATAATCGACCCCTTCCTTCTGTGCAAAACCTTTTGCCACAAGCCTAGCTTTGTGCTTGTCGAGTGAGCCATCAGCTTTATACTTGTTCTTGTAGACCCACTTGCAGCCAATTGGTTTGGTTCCAAATGGAGGATCAACCAACTTCGAAGTGTCGTTCTTTATGAGGGCATCATACTCCTTTTGCATCGCTTCTTTCCATTAATAATGAGAAGTAGCTTATTTGAAGGAAGTTGGTTCAAAATCTGTAGACAATTTCAATTCACAATCATAAGAAAGATCCATATCAACAGGTGAATTAGAGTCATCTACATCACCTCCATTTTTTCGGTTTGAATTTCTGGTTCTTGTTTTTCCAATTTCATCAGGATGAACACTTTCATGTGTCTTCGTCAGCCACTTTGGGGGACCTTTCTAAGATGGTCCAGGCTGCTCTGTTGATTGAGTTGGGACTGAATCAAGATTAAGTCTCCCAATTCTATTAATTACATCACTTAAAGCATCATCCGTTGTTGGAGTTTCATGCGGGGGAGAGTGTTCTTCAGAAGAAGATTCCACATGATGATCTAGTATAGGAATCCCGCCTTCAAGATGTGGAATCTAATTATCAAATTCTTGAAATGATTTTGCTTTTGCGAATCTATCCTAGCGATCAAGTTTCCCCTCAACAACATTGTCAGTTTTAGATGATTCAAGAAAAATTACATCTCTAGATACAACAAACTTTTTATTACTTCCTGATAGAGGCGGTATGCTTTGAAGGTGTTTTAGTTCCCCAAGAAGATACACTTACAACTTCTAGCACCAAGGTTGTTTCTATGTACCTTTGGTATCAAAGCATAACAGGTGGAACCAAAGACCCTGAGATGTTTTACCGAATGAACATGTCCATATCACATTTCATAAGGAGTCTTGTTTCTTATAGTATTAGATGGACATCTAATCTTTATATATGCAGCACATAGAACAGCATCAGCCCAAAACATTATCTTTAAATTTTTGAAGAAAAGCATGGATCGTACCATATTCAAGATTTTTCTATTCATTCTTTCAGCTACACCATTCTATTGGGGATTATAAGGCACAGTTGTTTGATGTTTGATCCCATGTTGGCGAAGACAGTTTTCAAATTCATTTGATTTGTATTCTTTTCCATTATCAGTGCGAATAGACCCAATATGAGATTGTGCATCATTTTCAATCCATTTATGAAAATTCTTGAATGTTTGAAAAGCATCAGATTTGTTCTTCAATAAATAAACCCAACACATTCTGGTGTAGTCATTAATAAACGTCATGATATATTTATTTCCATTTGCAGAAGGAACAGGCATTGGACCACATAAATCTGAATGAATGAGTTCAAGTTTCCTATGTGCTCTTGAATGTGAATCATGAAAATATTGTTTTCTATGCTTTCCTAGAATGCAAGCATCACATTGCATAAGTTTTATAGGAATTGTAAGCAAACCAGCAACACCATTTTTATTCAATAAGAGGAGACTGTCATAGATCAAATGTCCAAATCTAGCATGCCATAATAAACTTGATCGAAATGTACCTTCTTCATGATGAGCATTGTATGAGAAATGTTGTGCATGAGAAGAGGTTCCGTGCAGTTTGAGAAGCCTTTCTTCTTCTATTCCCCTCATGACAAGTGAGTGGTCATATGATTTTCTTACCTCAAGCTTGCCATCAAACATATGAATGGAATGACCTTGCTGACGGATGTGGACCAAGGACAACAAGTTTCTCTTGAGCTGTGGGAGATATAGAACATGATCCAGAAGAAAGTCTGGAAGACCAGGCAGTTTAAGCTTGAATGTGCCAAGCTCTGATGGCTTGATTTTTGATTGATCTGCAAAGTATACTGCTCCATCAACATTGTTAGTGAAATCTTCAAAAAAATATTTTCTATGAGTCATGTGGCAGGTTGCTCCTGAATTAAGCAACCAATCATTTTTCCAGGAAGCAAGTGAAGCATTAAATAAATCTTCATTTACTCCAATATTACATTGTGCCACAACATAGTGAGTGGATTCAGGTGCTTTACCTTTGTGTGTATCATCAGTTTTGCCTTTCTGTTGGTTTCTTTGCTGCTCAATTTTGTCCCATGGTAGCTTGGAGTGAAAATCTGCCTTTTTTTCTTGAGGGTGTCTACCCCCCCTGTCTCTAAAATATCTTCCTCTCCCTCTTGAATGCATACTGTAACAAAAAATACTTCTGCTGATAGAAAAAATACTTCTGCCAATATACAGTAAAAAATGTACTGAAAAGGGCATGCTCAAAGGGCATTGTCATCCACTAAAACTTCTAACACAAGGTTTTCATGTACCCATTGAATCACAACCATCACAAATTCAATACACAGAGAAAAATGACCTTCAAAACGTACACGGCTACCAATAAAAAATCAATGCATATGCAGCAAAAGAGCTTCAACGCATCATGGACATTTTGCCTCCACCAAACATTCTACCATATCAATATAGGATTATATAAGAAAATGTTACTGAATGTTGTGTTGCTTTCACAATGTTAAGACCTTCTTTTCTCTAATACCATGTTAGGCCAGGGTTCAAATGTCAGCTTTCAAACGCCCCTACTATGTCAACGGAACAAGCGCCCCTGGAGGCGCAAACGAGCCCAAGAATCACTGATAGGATTTACTCCAAGGTTGTGCAGAGACCTGACGTTCCCACAGACGGTGCCAAGAGGAGCCCCTTACACATTACACAGTATGTGATATCAGCTCCCTTACCGCTTGCACATTACACAACAAATATCACGGCCAGATATCACGGCCATTTAAACACCTTCACAGTCTCATAATTCAGAACGTAGATAAATGCAAAACACTCCTCCAAAGATAAATTCATAGAAAAGCTCACAATCATATTTACCTCAACACGGAATTTTACAAGCCAATCTCCCATAAACTTTCACAGCACAACAGAACAAGAAAACTAGTGCTTAGCAGCTATGTATACCATGTCAACCATGCATATCAGATCCAAAACATGACCATGCATACGCATATTAGGTTTATGTTGCAATAGGACAACGTTCCATCTTCTCACAATAAAAAACGTAGTAATGTTCTGCCAGCCAGCGTTAAAAAATACCGGAGCATTTATTCGAAGGTCTAAAGATTACTAAAAGTGTGACAACGTCTAGCATCCAACGTTCAATTGTGTTTGCAGAATAGGCTACTAGAGAGCAGAGGAACGTTTCAGGCTACCACCTAATACGTGGAGCAAGCTACTAGGATAACGCTAATAATTATCATGAAACGCTAGGGCAGTCAGGACAGTACGGAGGAGCAGCATTGGCAGTGTCAGGCAGAGGAGCGTTTGCAATGTCACATGCAGGTCTGTATAAAAACAATATAGCAGATAGGCAGAGGAGTTACAAGGATCATGAGAGCTAAAAAGGAGCTGGCTCTGATACCATGTCAGGCTAGGCAGTAACTCCATTAAGCAAAAAATTGATTCGTATATTCATTCAATCAGGTAGGTCTGTTATATATATGAGGGAGAGACTGCTCAGTTCATCTCCCAATGACTGTTCACATTTCTCATTTATTTATTTACATAAATTTACCCAATCACAAGGATTAGGTGTCAACCATTGACCACCAGTTGAGGTAGGCCTCCAACTTTAACTATTTAAGGAAAGCTATTGTTGATCTGTCCTTGTTTGTGACTAGACCCACTCTAGGGCTAGAGGGGTTGCCTCTGTCCGCAGAGGGAACACTTTCCTGCATCACAGGGACTGTAAACAAACACCATGGGACTAACAACAAACACAACAGAGAAATGGTTGTTCACAATGGCAATTTGCCTTGGATTCAATGGTGCCTTGTAATTTGAGGTGTAGAGTTATGACAATTTATGATGCAGAGGTAAGTTTTTATGTTTTTAGTTTTTAATGGTTTAAACTATTGCAAACTGAATAATGAGTATTTTACCCTTTCCAATTCTAGTTTTCTCTTCTAATGGATGAGTAGAATGCAGAGAAGAGAAGGGTTTTAGTTAAATAATATAAAGAGGGTTTTTACTTAAGTAACCTTAGTATGGGTAATTTAATATATTACTACATGTAGATAAAGATTATATATTCCTCTTGGTAAAGAAAATAGGGTTTTTACTTGAATAACCTAAAGAGGGTTTTTACTTAAATAACCTTAGTATGGGTAATTTAATATATTACTAAATGTAGATAAAGATTATATATTCCTCTTGGTAAAGAAAATATATTACCGCATGTAGCTAAAGATTGATTTTTATATATTTTTCTTGGTTAATAAAATATATTACTACATGTAGATAAATATTGTGATCATATCTTTTTTTCTTGGTAAAGAAAATATATTACGTAGATCAAGATTGTGATCATATATTTTTCCTCGTAAGGAAAATATATTGTTGCATGTAGATAAATATTGATTATTATATATATTTCCTGATAAAGAAAATATATTACTACATGTAGATAAAGACTGTTATTATATATTTTTCTTGGTAGAGAAAATATATTACTACATGCAGCTAAAGATTGTTATTACTATATATAGAAAAAGATGATTATTATATATATTTGCAACATTAAAAGATAAGTAACATTTATTGTCTTTATATAACATGCATATGTCTTTTATGTAAGAAAAGAAAGGATGAATTCTCTTTTCTTAAAAAGGGATTTTGTAGTCGTTTTCTTGGAAGTGAATATAGATTAAAGAGGGTAATTTGTGAAATATTCTCATGGATAAGAGAGTTCTCTTGAAAAACAATAGTTAGTTATGAGAAAAATATAATAACCTATGCATAGATAAAATGCACAGAGATAATATAAGTCATAGGAATCTTCTTTGGAAAAGATATATCTTTTTATGCATGAAAGGTAAGTTACTTGTGTTAATTCCTTTGCAAGAGTTTGCAAAAGTTACATGTTTTGGTGAGTAAAAAGGTAAAGGATTTGTGTGTTGCATATTGGATAGTTTGATTTAATTGCATGGTTTAGTTCATAAAGGGTTACCATTATGTTATCTTAGTTCTTATGCCCAAAGGAAAGGTGAATGTGATACTTTCATGGAAACAAATGCATAATAACTTTGTACATAAATGATAGAGAAACTATGTTGGGTTCTTGAAAAATAACTATGTGAAAAAAACACATATGCAAAAGCGTAGAAACAATAGTTTATTACATGTATGAAGATATAACTATTGTGTTATATATTTTAAAGAGAAACATGGATTTGTATAACTATTGGGTTAGATATTTTAAAGAGAAATATGCATTAGTGTGAATAAGTCTTGTGGAAAGTAAAACAAGTATTTACTTGAATAAATGTACGAGTTAATTATTATGACATGCTTGATAGTTATTTGTTTATACATGCACAACGTTGTTAGAAGAAGCATGTTGTGATATTATATTTACAACTCATGCACATGAGTAGATGTTAAAAGATCACTTTTAGAGACTGATTATTGATTGATTAATATTGTATCTAATCTTGTTGCCAAAGCATGTTGACGACAACAATGACAGGAAACGATGGTAGTTTGTGCCAAAGAAAAAATGATGTTTAACATTGTGGTAGATAAAGAACTCACAGTCCATGCTCATGAGTAGAAGTTGCAGGATCATACATTGATAGAACAATCATGCCACAAGGATGTAGAGAGTGGTGATATGTAGGTAAAGGGTTTCATGAAAAATGTAAAAGCTTATAGCTAGTTATGTGACATTTTAATGATATTTCCTTGTAATATTTCATAACAATGGACAAGGGATGGAATTCCTTATAAGCCATTGAGTGAGGGGTGAAAAACCTCACGAGTGTTTAATAATAAAATTAAACATTTGTTGGTTTTCACCCTACGGGGTTTCCAGGGTATATCAGTGTTCAACGATGTGATTGATTATTGTGTCAGTTTGATGATGTAGATTTCTTATATGATGTCATAATCATAATCTCAAGTATGTGATAAATTAATTTGGTTAAGGGAATCATGAAATGGATGCAAGGTTTTGTTGTGTTGTACAACAACCCCCCATTTCATATTAAGATTTTGTATAAAAGTTTTAATATGAAATGGGTCCCTTTAAAAAATAAACTTAGTTGGATGTGTGAATAAAATTGTATGTACCTCATCATAAGAAAAATCCTTGTTAAAACCACCGATGTAACTAAATCATTTTATACAACTTTTTAAATAAAAAATAAAATGTTTCCTTTATAATATTAAAAAATCATCCAATATTGCGATAAAGCAATCGGAGATTGCATATCGCAATATTAAAGGAAACACACAAGCAATAACCTCACCCAATGCTCTGATCCGAAAAGGCAATCACAATCGGTAAATCGGATAAAACAAATGCTGACACACAATAGAGCAAAGCCCCTCAATTCCTCTGATGCGATAATGCTAATTGCAATCGGCAATCGGCGACTCGGCCATATCAATAATAAAGAAACATTTGAAGAGGCCTAATCAATTCCTCTGATGTGATAAAGCTAATCAGCAATCGACGATTGGCACTCGGCAGGAGTCACATGATTAAGGGATAAAGCCCATGCCAACTCTTGATTGCGATCTATTAATTAGGCGCACATCTCGAAAAGCAAATATATTAAAGGAAGTTTGCATGCATTATATTGTATCACCTTTCGGTGATTGGAAATATTTAAAGCAAGTCTTAAATGCCTTCCCTTTGACACTCCCGATCGTCGATCAGCGATTGATTGCTGATCGTCGATCATTAAAATCTAAGGCATGCTTGAAACAATCATTTGGCATATGGGCAACGTGATGGACATTTATGATGATATTTACCACGATTGACCGTTTAAAAGACTATTCAATATTGCAGTTAAGGATGGATCTTTCAAAGGATTTCATCCATGGTAATCCTTAACTATATTGTATTTTATGCCAATCAACGTAATTCTATGCATTATCATATTGGCTTGCAGAAACATTTTCTCTGTATCACTGTTTGCAACTGTTTGCGCAAAATTCTTCTGAAACCAAAGAACTAGAGAAAATGGGTAAGAAATCAAAGAAGTCTACAGCAACAGCCCCTATAGCAACAACACATCCAGTCAAAGATCATAGACCAAGCAAGAAAGGATTAATCTCAAATACGACGTGCCTTGTTCTAGGAAACATGTGCTAGGAGAGCATTTACAATCTGATTGAAGCCGAAGACCCTGAGGAATTATCTGAGGAAGCCACAGGCGATTCTACTAACAAATCGGAAGGGACTCTTAAAGAATTAGCTTTTTCTTATCTACATGCAATAGCAGCGCGAGATAAAATCTTGCCATATATGGACGTAGTGAGATGGGTGGTGGAGAAAATTCCAGTCTTGGACAAAACCTTTTGCACAGTTGATGGGAGGATATTTGGCTCATTTCAGCTCGAGGATCTCATGGAAATGTACCACTTTCCTTGACCTAAGAAGTGATACAACAGGGTGTTCTTGGAGGTGTTCGCAAAGGAGAATGATTCAAAGTCAGCCCTGATAAAGCAATGGAGACATTTTCCCAAAAAGCACAAGCACGAGTCATCGGGTAAGTACTTTGTTGACTCGTTGGCTTCCCCTTATTGTTATGCCGGGGCTATGATGTGTAGGATGTGGGGAATAAATGATTTGGCCAAATTCACCATAGAAATGGTACCCCTAATGGAAGCTGCAATCAAAAGTTATGTAATAGATTGGGCTAATATCTTGTCTGATAAACTAGCTACAACAAATTTAGAGTACGGAACAAATGTGCATAAAACTTCCCAGATTATTCCCCCGTTCTATTACAATGCTTATATTATGGATACTATTTGCTTTAATTTGGAATATCCAATACTTGGGTGGAAATGGACTCCTCAAGGCCCGAATCCAATCCACATTTACCACTAACAATGATGGAAGGCGAATTACAAAAATCATTTGTATAAAATTTGCAATGGTTTTATTCTCCCTATATATTATTATATTTTTAATAAACCTGCTCCAAGGATATCCCTGGAAGCAGAATTTGATTTAACAGTAGCAGGAAGTTGATTCGCGGAGGAGAAATTTACTTACATAAGGATTTTTGGTAGCCTTACTAAACCCCATGTTCTTCCCTTTTATGTGCCTGATAAATTGTTAGCTCGGGAGTTGGCCTACCAAATAATAGTAGAAGGGACATCCAGTACCCTTAAGGATTCAAAGAAGCATATTTGGCCGAACTTCCCTTTACGGTGTGGCATTTTCACTCTGCATGACTACAAGCATGCAGAGAAGGGGACAAAAAAGATACTAATTTTGAATCTAGCCATAATTCCTAACAAGCCATATGATCCATGACAGGTTGCTTATAATGTCATGTATCAAGCCAAACTTGCTAAGTTTGATCATAAAGCCGATGAATTCGATGATTGATTTTCCTCAGCTGAATCATTATTTCAAGTTAAAACACTGGCCATGATGAGGTATCAAGATGAAGGACTGGAAACATTTAATATGCTTAGAGACCAGAGGTTGCAAACTCTACCTCTAGACCTATTAGCCACAACCTTGATAGTCCAATCAAGTGAAACTGAACAGCAAGTTGTTGATAAAGCTCCTACAGTAGAACAAATTCCTAAGAAAGAAAAAAAGCCAAAGCAGGAGAAAGAACAAGAAAAGGGTGGTGAACTTATTGATTCAGATGTTCATATTGATCCCAAACTACTCAAAGAATGGCAACAGTTTGACTCAATTATCAGCAATACTGAGAGCTTGTAGGGATTCAGTACTCCTGAAGCAACAACTGGATAGAAGACAGCAACTAATACAGTTCCATCTAAAGGAACTAGTGGCCCACCTGTTAGCACCTAGATCTGCTTTAGGCTGAAGGAAGGCAAAATTTAGGGTAACCACAAACCACGCTCAGTCTCATAGCTAGTGCTACCAGAACAGGAGAGGGCTCTCTCTGTGTCATGCTCAGTGAATAAAGAAAGGATATGGTCTGAGGTGAATTGCAGTGAATATTGATTTTAGGCTAGGTAAATAAATATGGAAACAAGAAACAAATTTTTATAAATGACTGAGTTTCTGGGATGTATGGGACCAACGAACAACAATGAGCAGAGAATTTAACACAAAGGCACAGATTACTTTGTGAGGCAAGACAGGCGGAAAGTCTAGCAATTAAATTTGAAATAATGCAAAATGGAAAGATTTTTTAGGAGGGCAAATAGGGCATAAATACATGAATCCTTGTCAATAGAAGAAGAACATACAACATGAATCTTTCCCACAGGCAAAGCAATAAACATGAATTCTACCTTATCTTACCTAGAAAATTTCACTGGAAATGAATAAGAATGAACTGTGAAACATAATGAAATACATATGAAATAGAAAGAGAATACATTTGCTACACTCACACCACATGAATCTCATGAACCAGAGCCACTTCCTTTCATTAATTCTCTATAAAAATATACAATGAGGAACTGAGTTTCTCTCCCACAGTCTCCCAGAAATTACAACCAACCCTTTCCAAATGGTTTTACATACAATAAATATACTTTACCATTAGGAAATGGAACAACCCCCAGTTGGCGAGTTTTTCAAATCATTACAAAATGGAAATGGAAAGCCAACCATTAATAGCAGGTGCAACGTTACAAAAATGACAAATTGCTTGGGTGACTGCTCGCCTTCCTTTGCCACTTGGATAGGAGCCCACCTTTAGTGAAAATACTTTTTAAACATTTCCTTAGTTTCCGAGAAAAATATAGTGTAAATGAGCAGGCCCACTTGGAGAAAGTCGCGAATCGAAATGTCGCGGAGCGGAAGTGATTTTGGCCTTTGGGTCCCTGTGCGTCGCGCCCAAATCTATATGCACCGCGCTACTTTGGAGGTGATTTTGAGGTACCTGTTGAAGTCCCAATTGTGCCCAAGTGTGCTTGTTAGAAAGCCTAGCCTATCTACTTTCCAACCCAAGTGGAGTTTCTGAATTTGGTGCTCATTTGCCTCTTCAAAACTTCAATCTCCCAAGACTGCTTCCTGTGTGTCAAAATAGGGGCAGAGAGGTCATTTTTTGAGTGTTTTTGACCTCCTGGGGACTCAAAACTTGCCCAAACTTCTTGGCCATGCACCAATAGTAATGATTTTTCATGCTGAATCCAAAAATGCAAATCATTCTTGATTTGGAGCTCCCAATCCTAAGCGTCGTGCCAGTGGCGCGGCGCATAGGGAGAAAAACCCTGTTTTGTGCCCAAAAATTTGTCAAGTGACCAAAATTGCCCCAATTTTTTTGAAATTTGGGCTGGCGATCCTCTATGAAGTGTTGTGCTGGGCCACAGAGGCTTCAGCCAAGATTCGGAGCCGATCTTTCTCTTTTTGCCTCTTCTGTCTCTTTATCGCTCTCCCCAATTTTGCCTTCAAACTCCTTATCCAAGCCTTTGAACTGATGTTCCGTGTCCTGTAGTGATAAAACATCCACCTAAATATCGTTTTTTCCTTGTCATCTTTCTCTAGAAGTCTCTCAAGGTGGATGTTGATACGCTCGAGCCAAGACTCTTGGTCATTGTTAATCTCTTGCTCTAATGGAGTGAGCTCAATCCTCCTATGTTGGGCAGCTTGGTGATTTTCGTGGATGTTTTGCAGCTCCATGATCTCATGCTGGTCTTCAAGTTGTTTGTTCCTCTACTCCAAATACCTGATAATCCACTTGGCCCTCTCGAAATTGAGAGACAAGGCTTGGATCTCCGTTTGCTGCTCTTGGATGGTCCTCCTAAGCTTGGCACTCTCCACATTTGTATCATCATCATGAATGAGGATGAAGTTAGCCTCTTGTTCACCTGACGGCCCCTCGTCATGCATGGGATTCTTGCCCCTATCCTGTACCTGTGTTTTCGATGTAGGAACTGAGCCCCCTTCCACCCCGGGTGGAGATAACACTCGCTTTGCTGCTGCAAACAAATGTCTACTGCCTCTCTGATAGGTGATGAATACTGGCATAGTAGTGGCCTCATGGCACTCATACTAATGAGAAGGACCACCTATCTCATGTTCAACCTCTGATAATACCTGTGAATGTTGAAGAGGTCACGGAAGATGAAGTCATCCCAAGTAATGCCCTGTAATCCCAACTGATGATCCACCAAAATCTTAATTAGAGAAAAATGATAAACACTGTTAAGTTGCTGTTGAGGGGTCTTGTGCTGCATGAAGGTGTTCATCCTCTCTATGTTCCTACAAATGAAATAGGGGATGTTCATCATCCTTACCCTGGTAAAGTGCATGAGCAACCTGATGTGATAGGCATATAAACGAGAGAACCTCCCCTCATAGCTAAAATATTTCATGATCAACTTCATGAGTGGAGCATATTTATCTTTCAAATATTGGAATGGAAAGAGTCTTTGGAGTTGCCTCAAGAAACTGGCCTTAATGTATGGCTCATAATGTTACCGATCAACCTTCTGTTTCTTGTGCCATGGTTCTCCAACATTCGGTATGCCGGTTGCTAATGAGACAGTTTTAGGTGTCCGTGTGAAGGTGACACCGACTAAGATAGAGTGATCTCCATGTAAGTGAAGCACAAAAAGACTGGCCAGCTCATGATGAACTTGAACATTAGCCACCCTTTGACAAAACTCAAAACATGATAGATGCTGGAAACGTGACATAGCAAGAGGGAAGGCCTGCAATTCTGTGAGGGTGGTTGGTTCATCCCTAACATGTTTGCCACTTTTATGATGTCTCTGGGGAGACTATTCTTCTGAGGATGAATCACTTTGGGTTTCCACCTCATACTCCGATGAATGCTCAGATGCCATGACTGTTGTATATGGACTGTGCTTGGACTGCCCTTTGATGATGGTATTGAAACTATGTGTTGTTGTGATCTCTGCCACCAAGGGGATCAATGCAAAAAGGGAGTGTTAGGAAGGGGAATAATATGATGGGATTAGGGGTTATGGGGGAAAATTTTGTTCAGGGACATGTAGGAGGGTTTGGGGATTTTATAATGTAGGGTTTTGGGGTTTTACATTGACAAATGAGTGGAGGGGATAGGGAATAGGGGTTTAGTACTGTTTTAGGGTAGGGAAAATAGGTAAAAATGGGATAGGGGGGAACAGAACAATGGAAAAAGGGGAAAACTGAGAGGTGAAAGAGGAGCCTTGGCATCAACACAACAATTTGCAACCCTAGCAACAATGGATTTGATGATTTCAAGTGGTAGGGTTCAGGCGTTTTTATTGCAACTATACATGGCCATAAACCATCATCATATTCACAAAAATGCATGAGCCATCGAGATGTTGACCTTACCTATCAATTGGAAGGGATTCAAAGGTGATTTGATGCAATTGGGAGCAAGACTGGGCCTTTACAGGTGTGCGCCGAACAGCAAACCCAGTGTATATGCTCTGTGTGTGCGCCGCGCCCATGTAGTTTCACCACTATGGGGTTGCACCCTGTGCGCTGCGCTCTCTATGTGCGCCGCGCTCCTCTGTTTGTGCGCCGCACCCGTGAAAGCGACTCCAACCTCTCGTAAAACGCATGCTAACTCTTCAAAATCACTTTGCAATGTTTCTCTCTATCCTTGGTCTACACAATGACTTTTGTTTCTTGTGGGCATCTTATATAAAGACCTTGGAGTCATGGTTTTGATTTTTGTTTCTTCAAAACCCGCTTTGCTAATGTTTGTTTTGCAACTTTTTCCCTGATTTAATGCAACTCTGTATTTCACTTTTCCCTTTGAATTTTTTAGCTAAAATGATGAAATTTTTAGCACTTTTTGCAGGGGTTGCATGACATGGCATTTGGCCAAGGAAACCATGACTACGCCTGAAGAGATCAACCGGAATTTTTTTTGAAAATTATCACAAATGACACACTGTTTGACTTTTCTTCAAAACAGAGTTTTGAAGAACAGTCGTAATCGGTCAACATGAGGATGAAAATATTTAAATCACAACTTTGTAAGGGTCTCCCTCTAGCCTGCATGGCTTTATTGGACATGTTTGAAGACCAATTTATCTGATCCCTAGACCTAATGACTAAAAATGACTCTCATCCATTAAAAGATCAAACATTGACTGTCATGGACTTTAGTGAACATTGATGGAAAGATCTAAGCTAGCAGGTGCCAGACATGAGGGGATATGACTAACATGACATTTCCGTCAGATTATGGCATGCCCCTAGCGGAATGTAGCTGAGTGAATGGAGCGAGACTCCTAAAAATGAAATGAAGAAAGAGTTTTGATCTCTGACACAGGACTGACAAGACCGACTCTAACAGTGGCTCTAATGGGGGATGGTAGCTCCTTGGAGGTGCCAAGAACAACAGATCTCTGGAAGAGCTAGAAAGTGCCTTCATCCATTGGGATATGGAGTCATTATTTCAACAAACAACACAAGACTCTGACTCATTTATGAAACTAAAATGACCAAAAAAAAATTAACTCAAATTTGATATTGAAATGACTTGAAGACTAAGTTGACAAACTCTAACCAAACTGAAATAAAATGGTACTTATAGTGACAGTGGAAGCAGTGTCAACAACTCAGAAATGGTCCCTGCTTGAGCCGCCAACCATTGATTGGCCCTCCTAGACAATCTTCCCTATTCATTTCCTTCAGAAGAAAGGCATTCTGACCCTGATATGTTGCAATCTTGAAGGGACCTTTCCAGAGATTCTTGAACTTACCATGTTTACCCTTTTCCTCATTCCTTGCATCCCACTTCAGCACCACATCATCCAACTAAAATTTTTCCACCTGTGCTTTTCTGTCATAACTTTTCTTAATCTTCTCCTACAACTTGGATGTGTTCTGGAAGACTTCTTCTTTGGTCTGCTGCAAGTGGACCATTTGATTCAACCTTCTTTGCATAGGATCTTCTTCACTGTCAGCCTCTTGAAGAAGTTTGACTAGTGAGGCTGCGAGAGAAGTAGGAAATACTGTATCAACTCCATAAACAAGCTCAAATGGGGACGTACCAATGGATTTCTTCTGACTGACCCAATCTGCCCAAAGTGCATTGACCAACCTCTTATGCCAACTCTTCTTGTTTATTTCCAGCAACTTCTTGATGATGTTGACCAATGATTTATTAGAAGACTCTGCCAATCCATTGCCTTATGGATGATAGGTGCTTGAGTGACCCAAAATGATGTGATATTTATGACAAAATTCTACCATCCTTTTTGATTTTAAAGCAGTTGCGTTATCAGTGATTAACTTATTTGGGCAACCAAAGCGAGACAAGATGTTATTTTCAAGCAATGAAATAATTACCGCATATGTAGCTTGTCTGGTAGGAATTGCTTCGATCCATTTCGTGAAATAATATGCCGCTGTGAGGATCCATCTATGCTGACCGGAAGAAGCGGGATGAATTTCACCAATGAAATCCAACCCCCATTGTTGAAAATGGGCACTCACCTCAATGGGCTTAAGTGGAAAAGGCTGTAACTTCTGCCTTCCTTCGAAAATCTGACACTTATGATAGCCCTTGACCATCTTATATACATTAGCAAACAATGTCAACCAATAGTATCCCGCTCTTAGGACTTTATTTGTTGTTGATTTCCAAAAAAGGTGACCACCACAATCTCCTTCATGGAAATCCTCCATGATCTTCTTTGCTTCTTTTTCCACCAAACAATTTAACAGAATGCCACCGAGATCTTTCCAATACAGTGCAAAATTTAGAATGCAAAACTTGGCAGCCTTCACTTTGAGTGTTCTCGCTTTGTTTCTAGTCATGCCGGGCGGTGTTGACAAATTTTTAAGCACATATATGATATCTAAATACCACGGAGAAAGAGCAAACATTTCAGATACCTGAATTGATGATCCTTCCTCATTCTCATTGAACATAGCAGCGATCAGATTTATGTCTAAGGCATGCAAGTTTGACTCAGCCATTAAATTTTCCAATCCCTGTCCTTTAACAAGCTTTGTGGGCTTTATTTCCACATCATATTCCAAAAAAGATGCAATCCACTTGCGTCGTCTTCCTTCCGGATCTGTCTGCACTAAAACATCTTTGACAACAGCGTTAGGAACATAAGCCAAAATATGAGAATGCAGAATATATACTCGAAAATCTTTCAACGCTTTTACAAGTGCTGGGCGGACAGAGCATTCATATAGCCTCTTTGGTACTCATCTGATTCTTCCTCCAAGATGGTGTCATTTGCTAGAATGAAATCTACATCTTTGTGTATAGCCAGACTTTCTGCATACTCATCCTCGGTAATATAAATAGGCAAATCATCAAGAGTAAAGAAGTGGTTTTCCTCACCTATTATATTCCCGTCCTCATCTGACTCCGGTCCATGCACAAAATTTTGCTGCAAAGGTGGCTGTATTGGCTGCTGTGCTGTCTACTCTTGGGCTTGCCAATCTCTCTGCCTTATTCTATATTGTGGCTGTTGCTGGCCACAAAAGTTAGGATTTCTAACTTGTGGCTCAGGTTTGTCAAGTTCACCCTTTCAAGCATCTGCTCTACCTTCCGAATTAATTGATCTACCAAGGAAGATTCTTCTTTTACGGTGACCTTCTTCTCCACCTTTGCTCTATCCCTTTTTGTCAGCAGATTTTCTTCAACGCTGACCGCGATCTTCTGCATGTCTTCCATTGTGGCTAGCTCTCTCTCTCTGTTAATTGATAAGCCATGCCACCATCAAAACCATCCGGAAACTTCACCATGGTTAGCCCCATAGGTGGCCTTAAATGATCGGGAATTTCATTATAAACAGAGTTGAATCTAATGCAGTAGTCTTGAACCGACTCACCAGCGTTTCGTTTGATTTGCTCAATTTCAGCCAGAATTTGGAGAGGATTCTTTTTCACTTCCCACCAGCCTAAAAATTGTCTTTGCAAGTCAGCCAAGGTAGAGATACGTGCAGTCAACAAACCTCTAAACCATTTCCTCACTTCACCTGCAAATGTCTATAGAAAAAGTCTCATTGCCACATTCTCCTCATCGATCTCATGAAGTTCACAAAAATCTTCCATTCTGTCCACATGTTGCTGAGCGGTAACGCTGTTAGGAGTGCCATCAAAAAATGGGATTTTTCTTTGATAATCCGCGGGCATATCATCTAAAACTTGAGGTAAGACAAGAGATGCAAAACGAGCAACCATCACTCTTGGTGGGTTTGGCCTTGGAGGTGTTGGAGGAGTGTGCGCAGTTTGTAGGGGGCTAACAATTTGAGTTTGAAGCTGTGCCACAATGTAATTATCAATTGACCAGTTAGCCCTTTCAGTTTCCAAGTCTACTAGAAACTGTGGATTGGGGACAGTAGAGTCAACCGCCCTTTCGGATTTGGTCTCAAACAATGATATTTAGAACTGCTCATCAAAATCTAGCTCTTCAAGATACTCAAAAATGTCAGGATATGAATGGGATTTGAACATGAGGGATATAGAGCTCTCTTGACGACGAATTCTTGGAATCAAATTGGGATTTTCGTAGATGTACGGAGGATATGGATCTGGATTAGCTCTGGTATATCTTCTAGAATCCAGTGTGCTATTAAGAAAAGTCAAAGGACACAACCAACTCACTCAACCTATCAAATCCTAAACTTATCATCCGGAGTCGCCACTATGTTAGCACCTAAATCTGCCTTAGGCTGAAGGAAGGAAAAATTCAGGGTAACCACAAACCACGCTCAGTTTGGTAGCTAGCCCTACCAGAACAGGAGAGGGCTCTCTCCATGTCACGCTCAGTGAATAAAGAAACAATATGGTCTCAGGTGACTTACAGTGAATATTGATTTTAGGATAGGTAAATAAATATGGAAATAAGAAGCAAATTTTTATAAATGACTGAGTTTCTGGGATGTATGGGACCAACAAACAACAATGAGCAAAGAGTTTAACACAAAGGCACAGATTACTTCATGAGGCAAGACAGCCGGAAAGCCTAGCAATTAAATTTGAAATAATGTGAAATGGAAAGATTGTTTATGAGGGTAAAAGGGGCATAAACACATGAATCCTTGTCAACAAAAGAAGAACACAGAACATGAAACTTTCCCACAGGCAGAGCAATAAACATGAATTCTACCTTATCTTAGAAAATTTCACTGGAAATGAATACAAATGAACTGTGAAACATAATGAAATACATATGAAATAGAAATAGAATACATTTGCTACACTCACACCACATGAATCTCATGAACCAGAGCTGTTGCCTTTCATTAATTCTCTGTCAAAATATACAATGAGGAACTGAGTTTCTCTCCCACAGTCTCCCAGAAATTACAACCAACCCTTTGCAAATGGTTTTACATAAAATAAATAGACTTTTCCATTGGGAAATGGAATGACCCCCAGTTGGGGAGTTTTTCAAATCATTACAAAATGGAAATGGAAAGCCAACCATTAGTGACAGGTGCAGCATTACAAAAACGACAAATTTCTTGGGTGACTGCTCGCCTTCCTTTGCCACTTGGATAGGAGCCCACCTTTAGTGAAAATACTTTTTAAACATTGCCTTATTTGCCGAGAAAAATATAGTGTAAATGAGCGGGCCCACTTGGAGAAAGTCACGAATTGAAATGTCGTGGAGCGGAAGTGATTTTGGCCTTTGGGTCCCTGTGCGCTGCGCCCAAATCTATATGCGCCGTGCCACTTTGGAGGCGATTTTGAGGTACCTTCTGAAGTCCAAATTGTGACCAAGTGTGCTTGTTAGAAAGCCTTGCCTATCTACCTTCCAACCCAAGTGGAATTTCTGAATTTGTTGCTCATTTTCCCCTCCAAAACTTCAATCTCCCAAGACTACTTCCTGTGTGTCAAAATACGGGTAGAGAGGTCATTTTTTGAGTGTTTTTGACCTCCTAGGGACTCAAAACTTGCCCAAACTTCTTGGCCATGTACCAGAAGTCATGACTTTTCATGACGAATCCAAAAATGTAAACCATTCTTGATTTGGAGCTCCCAATCCTAAGCGTCACACCAGTAGCACGACGCATAGGGAGAAAAACCCTGTTTTGTGCCCACAAATTTGTCAAGTGACCAAAGTTGCCCCAAATTTTTTGAAATTTGGGCTGAAGATCCTCTATGAAGTGCTATGCTGGGCCACAAAGGCTTCAGCCAAGATTCGGAGCTGATCTTACTCTTTTTGTCTCTTTTGTCTCTTTGTTGCTCTCCCCAATTTCGCCTTCAAACTCCTTATCTGAGCCTTTGAACTGATGTTTTGTGCCCTGTAGTGATAAGCTATCTGCCTCAATATGGTTTTGTCCTTGTTAAATTTCTCTAGCAGTCTCTCAAGGTGGATGTTGATACGCTCGAGCCAAGACTCTCGGTCATTGTTAAACACTTGCTCTAATGGAGTGAGCTCAATCCTCCTATGTTGGGAAGCTTGGCGATTTTCGCGGATGTTTTACAGCTCCATGATCTCATGATGGTGTTCAAGTTGTTTGTTCCTCTGCTCCAAATACCTAATAATCCACTTGGCCCTCTCCAAATTGAGAGACAAGGCTTGGATCTCCGTTTGCTGCTCCTGGATGGTCCTCCTAAGCTTGGCACTCTGCACATCTGTATCATTATCATGAATGAGGATGAATTCAACCTCTTGTTCACCTGATGGCCCCTTGTCATTCATGGGCTTCTTGCCCCTGTCCTGTACCTGTGTTGCTGATGTCGGAAGCAAGGCCCCTTCCACCCCACGTGGAGATAACACTCACTTTGTTGTTGCAAACAAATGTCTACTGCCTCTCTAATAGGTGATGAATACTGGCATAGTAGTGGTCTCATGGTGCTCATACTGATGAGAAGGACCACCTATCTCATGTTAAACCTCTGATAATACCTGTGAAGTGCTGAAGAGGTCATGGGAGATGAAGTCATCCCAAGTAACGCCCTGTAATCCCAGCTGATGATCCACCAAAATCTTAATTAGAGAAAAATGATAAACACTATTAAGTTGCTGTTGAGGGGTCTTATGCTACATGAAGGTGTTCATCCTCTCTATGTTCCTGCAAATGAAATAGGGGATGTTCATCATCCATACCCTGGTAAAGTGCATGAGCAACCTGATGTGATAGGCATATAAACGAGAGAACCACCCCTCACAGCTGAAATATTTCATGATCAACTTCATGAGTGGAGAATATTCATCTTTCAAATATCGGAATGGAAAGACTCTTTGGAGCTACCTCAAGAAACTAGCCTTAATGTATGGCTCATAATGCTACCGATCAACCTTATGTTTCTTGTGCCATGGTTCTCCAACATTCAGTATACCGGTTGCTAATGAGACAGTTTCAGGTGTCAGTGTGAAGGTGACACCGGCCAAGATAGAGTGATCTCCATGTAAATGAAGCACAAAAAGATGGGCCAACTCATGATGAACTCGAACATTAGCCACCCTTTGAAAAAACTCAAAACATGATAGATGCTAGAAACATGACATAGCAAGAGGGTAGGCCTGCAATTCTGTGAGGGTGGTTGGTTCATCCCTAACATGTTCACCACTTTTATGATGTCTCTAGGGAGCTTGTTCTTCTGAGGATGAATCACTTTGGGTTTCCACCTCATACTCCGATGAATGCTCAGATGCCATGACTGTTGTATATGGATTGTGCTTGGACTGCCCTTTGATGATGGTAGTGAAACTATGTGTTGTTGTGATCTCTGCCACCAAGGGGATCAATGCAAAAAGGGAGTGTTAGGAAGGGGAATAATATGATGGGATTAGGGGTTATGGGGGAAATTTTTTTTTAGGGACATGTAGGAGGGTTTGGGGATTTTATAAGGTAGAATTTTGGGGTTTTACATTGACAAATGAGTGGACGGGATAGGGAATAGGGGTTTAGTACTGTTTTAGGGTAGGGAAAATAGGGAAAAATGGGATAGGGGGGAAGGGAACAATGGAAAGAAGGGGAAAAATGAGAGGTGAAAGAGGAGCCTTGGCATCAACACAACAATTTGCAACCCTAGCAACAATGGATTTGATGATTTCAAGTGGTAGGGTTTAGGCGTTTTCATTGCAACTATACACGGCCATAAATCATCATCATATTCACAAAATTTCATGAGCCATCGAGATGTCGACCCTACCTGTCAATTGGAAGGGATTCAAAGTTGATTTGATGCAATTGGGAGCAAGACCAGGCCTTTACGAGTGTGCACCGTGCAGCAAACCCAGTGTGTCGCGCTATGTGTGTGCGTCACGCCCGTGTAGTTTCACCACTATGGGTTTGCACCCTGTGTGGCATGCTCTCTATGTGCGCCGCACTCCTCTTCCTGTGCACCACGCCCGTGAAAACGACTCCAACCTCTCCTAAAATGCATGCTAACTCTTCACAATCACTTTGCAATGTTTCTCTCTATCCTTGGTCTGCACAATGACTTTTTTTTCTTGTGGACATCTTATATAAAGACCTTGGAGTCATGGGTTTGATTTTTGTTTCTTCAAAACCCACTTTGCTAATGTTTGTTTTGCAACTTTTTCCCTGATTTAATGCAACTCTGTATTTCACTTTTCCCTTTGAATTTTTTAGCTAAAATGATGAAAATTTTGGCACTTTTTGTAGGGGTTTCATGACATGGCATTTGGCCAAGGAAACCATGACTACGGCTGAAGGGATCAATCGGAATATTTTTTGAAAATTATCACAAATGAAACACTGTTTGACTTTTCTTCAAAACAAAGTTTTGAAGAACAGTCGTAATCGGTCAACATGAGGATGAAAATCTTTAAATCACAACTTTGTAAGGGTCTCCCTCTGGCCTGCATGGCTTTATTGGACATGTTTGAAGACTAGTTTATCTGATCCCTATACCTAATGACTAAAAATGACTCTCGTCCATTAAAAGATCAAACATTGACTGTCATGGACTTTACTGAACATTGATGAAATGACCTAAGCCAGCAGGTGCCAGACATGAGGGGATATGACTGACATGACCTTTTCGTCAGATTATGGCATGCCCCTAGCAAAATGCAGCTAAGTGAATGGAGCGAGACGCCTAAAAATGAAATTCAGAAAGAGTTTTGATCTTTGACAGAGGACTAACAAGACCGACTCTAACTCCACCCATGACTCAGATAGATGTTAAAATAATTGTAGAAAACCCTTCCGTTGAGATTGTTCTGTGAGTAGGAGAAATACCACCCTTAAATGTCTTCTACAACCCTAAGCATAGGGCTGTAATAAAGAGACAGAGGAAAAGAGAAAATTTGGTCAATCTTCTCTTTTACCTACACAGATGGAGATAACTAATTTGGTATGGAGAGAGGAAGTCAACCTTTCCAGAGATCTTACTAAGCTCTCTCAATATGCTGGGGCATATACAACAACTACTATGGATAATGCATCGGAAGTCAGCAATTTTCTTAAAGAAAAGGATCAAGTGATCATCTCACTAGAGATACAGGTACAGGAAAAACAACAAAGGATAGAGCAGTTAGAACAATAGTTAGCAGCATAGAAGCAATCAAACGAGCAATTAAATGAGCAATTTCTCAAAGAGAAATAGAGGATAGACCAACATGCAGTTCAAAAGCAAAAAGAGTTGTCTCAAGCATTGAACAAGCTAAAGACAATGAATGAACAGCTGAGCAAATCGACAGATGAACAGATTGCTCAACTGTCATTACAAATAGAAAGGTTCAAGGAATTTCCTAAGATGGAGGAATTCAAATCAGAGGCTCTCCAAATAGCCAAAGCATTATCTACTTAATTGAACTTGCTATGTATAATATTTCTCTTGTTCCTCCCTTCTATGAGATTTCCTCGTCCATGATTGATAAGTCGGTTGACGACAGGCAAAAGTTGGAGAAAGCAGATGAGACACTAACACAGTTTCTTTCCTGGCAAGAAACCAAGGAAGGGCAATCTGCAAATCTGCCTCAAATTCTGGAATCCCACAAGGAAATTCTGTTCCTTGAGTGGAAAACTCAATTGATGAAGGCAGAAAGGGCAACATCGGGATGTAGATCGACAACTAGTAATTTAGTGGAATTAATTAATAATACTCTTTATTTGTCAAATTTAATTTTAGAATGTACCCCAGGAAAATTACCATCAGTCAAAGCATTGGAGCAGACATGGAAGCAGGAGCTGGAAAAGAGGTAGAGATAAATTGCAGGCATCCAAACATTGACATGGGAAACCTTTTGGTTCTTCCTTTTGAAACCATATAGTCAAAGGACAACAATCAAATGCCTGACAGACGCAATCGATTATATGATTCCTGAAATTATTAATGCCACCTATATTGTCCAGCTACATTTGCGTATGAGTCATCCTCGAGAGCTGTAGCCAATGCTCACCATATGTCAACTCAAGCCAAAAGATAGTCAGCGGAAATAAGGAACCATCCTTACCGACTGCAAGCATATCTATTTCGGGGAGATTTTCATGTATTTGTGATTCGGTTACATCAACTCACAACATTTGTATTTCATAGTTAGTTAGTTTAGATAGTATTTAGAGACCCTTTCATGTTCTTAGAAAGGGTCCTGAAATTTTTGTATGAAGACTTAGATTGGAAGTTGCACTATTGTACTTCCAATACATATTTTTTTATGAAACTGGACTTGCATTCCAAGCTTTTAATGAAGAGTACTTTTGTCTAATATGCACTAGTGCTTCCTGTAAGAGTATTTCTAAGTTAGAGAGCGAGATCCAAATGAAAATTCATGTTGGGAGGATTCGAACACATATGGTACTATTATCTATGTTTTTCTTTGTTCTTTTATGTGAACTAGCATTCATTCATTTTTTCTTTTGTTGATGTATGCATAAAGTTCTCACAACAATCTCTTTTACTTATCACTATTGAATGTCCAGGAATTGTTATCTTTCATCTATATATGCGTAAACGATATATAAAATCAGTGCAACAATGTTTTAGTTATTACTTTGTTCAACTATTTGAACAAAGTAATTATCATATGAATGAATATTCTTGTTTAAAAGTAAAGTCATCTACATGCTTATTTTTCAATGAGAACCATTAAGAGTTGCGCTAAAATAGAAATTTCCCGAGATAGATTAGTATTGAATTTTAGAATAAGCATTTCATCATTTGCCATTAGATATAAGTAAATTAGATATTTATCCATCCCATTCATAAATCATTGGGAAACTGGTCCCATTATATCCAGTCGAAGCCACCACACCAAATGGAAAAGGAGTTGCCTTTAAGGTCCGGATTGGGTGGTTTTCCCCAATGTTGATGTAACTATTTTTGAGGCATCAACATTTTTGGCTCTAGAAAGAGGGCATGAACTATGAGTGGCGAGTGAACCCAAATCTACAACCCATTCTGAGAGTAAATCTCCCTCCACCTCACCTCCGACTTCTGCCTTGCAGGCTGGAACCCCAGTTTCCAAGTAAGAAGTAGAAGAGTCAATGAACACTGCTCAACCCCAAAATATCTCAGAAAAATTAACTCCAAACTCTCCTGAAGTACAGTCTCTTATCCATAAACTTCAAGGATTCTCAATATCTCCACAAAAATCTGAGGTATCTCAAGGCAGTGTAACTTCGCAATTCATTCCTTCTCACCCTTTCACTAGACTTGAGAGTGAAAAGCTTGGTATTGAGCCTACTGAGTTACCATTGCCTAAAAGGAAATGGGCAAGGAAAACAACTGAAGGATTTGATAGTGAAACTTTGTCGTCATCATCATCCATTTCATCTTCTGCAGTGCGAAGCCAACCATCCACTCCTCCACTCCAGATTGTTGTTCAACAGGGAACTTGAACTTCAATATCTATTTCTCAACTTCGTCAAACTACAATATCTACTCCTTCCCAATCATCTGAAACTTCATCGGTGATGTCATCTAGTAGTAGCTTGAAAATGGAAAAAAATCCATTGAATAATCCTGGTGCGGTCATTATGCCTGCACCATTACACCCATTGCCAGCTCATCCTAAAAAATGGTTGCCTAAATTTAATCCAGATGCTCGCATACAGGCAGATGAGCATATTAACAACTTTATGTTGTCAATAAATTTAATAGGAATTACAGAGGAAGATGTGGTTGTTAGGATTTTCCCTTATACCTTATAAGGATCAGCTGGGTCTTGGTACTTTTCCCTGCCATCAAAATCCATTACTAGTTGGAACATTTTCCAAGAACAAGTCTTGACAAAATATGGTGATGACAGATCTCTAGCAACCTTAATTAATAATCTTTCAAATACTAGGATAGAGTCTAAAGAACCTATAAAAGAGTTCAATTCATGGTTCAATAAACTCTTGAATAAGATTTTGACTGCCTCTAAACCTAGTGAGCAAGTTAGAAGCAAATGGTATATAATAGCTCTACCCTCAAATATAGTTATCTTTGTATATAGAGCTGCAAAACCAGCTCTTGTAGAAAATATGAAAGAAGCACTTGCTATAGAGAATCGCATCATTGCCTTAGAAAAGAAAGCTGCTCTTTAAGCTAAAGAATCAAAAAAGGTCTCCTTCAAAGATGAATCAAAAAATAAAGTGGCTAAAGATCCCTACGATATGGAAGGTCTCCAAGTTCTCAAAACTATGTCAAATGAAATGATAGAAATCGAGAAGCAAGTAGCTGAGACTTCAACAAAAAGACCATTTAGAAACTTTAAGAAACTTGAATCAAAGCCTCCAAGTGTTATATCCAATGCAGACTTAGATCCTGAAGAAGAAGAAGAGATAGTCTTATCATCTGAAGAAACTGAAGAAGAGGTAACTGTTGAATGTCATGGGATGTGGGACTTTATTTTGCCTAATTCTGATACAGAAAATGAATAGGAAGCTTTCCCTGTAACCAGGAGTAAAGGTACTCCTGAACCTGTTCAAATAACTCAGAAGAAAAGGAATGCAGGTACCACTACTAAAGAAAAATTTTCCACAAAGAAGTCTACGGTAGTACCTTCTCAAAATCAGCCGTCAGCCTCAAATCCACCTTCAACATCTAAAACATTAGTAGTTACAGAATCTATGGATTACAACATTATTGAAGAGATGAAGAAAACAAAGGAAAATATCACAATGTTTGAGCTTAGTAAACTCAAACATCAACAAAAATTGTTGGTTAAGGAGTTAGATGCAGTACCTTCTTCCCCTCTTCCAAAAGTTGTACTATCCAAAGATTCTAATGAAACAGGTAAACCACCTCCTAGTAGGGTAGAAGCTATTGATGTTGTTTTAATCAGAGATAGATCAAATTCTCATACTCCTCCTTTTCTCTTGACCTACGAAATTTATAATAGAAATCTGCACAATTGCTTGATAGACTCAGGGGCTTCTTTAAATATAATGCCACCCTTAGTTTGTTTTAAACTAAATATTCAACCCCAAAACTCTGCAATTCATATTGTCCAGTTGTATAGAACTAAGGTACAGGTATTAGGAGAAATTAATTTAGTTACCATCAGGTTATCAACTGACCCAAGAGTTGTTCAGAGAATTGATATCTTAATCGCTGATATTACTAAGTTCTATGGTTTGATTTTAAGTAGAGACTGGTTTGAGAAATTTCATGGTTACATTTCCACTGATTGGTCACACATGTGGCTGCCCTATAAAGGAAAGCCAAATCAGATCAAGATTGATCGGGAGAAGAGTTTGAGCAAGAAAACTAGCTAATGGTATTCAACAACAACATTTTGGGTAACTATTCATCCGAATCATTCTTTGGAAATTTTACTGCTCAATCATCACCTTTCTCAGTTAATAGTTTCACATCTCAAATTTAAAATTTTTCCCAAATAGATACATCAAGGTGTGTTAAAATTGCTGAGGAAACTATAAATAGAACTATAGATAAATCTTTTTTTTGGTCATTATACTTTGATGGGTCTAAATCAAATGAAGGTGTAGGAGCAAGATGTAGTTTAGTTAGTCCTGAGGGAGAAAAGACCAGTTATCATGTAGATTAGAATTTGAGTGAACAAACAATACTGATGAATATGAAGCCTTTATTCAAGGACTTTATAAAGCTATTGGTCTTAAAGTTCAATATTTGAAAGTGTTCGGTGACTCTGAAATTGTAAGAAAACAAGTCAAAAATACTATACATTGTCTTTCTAGTCACCTTAAACATTATCAATCCTTTGTGCAAGACCTTGTGTGTCATTTTCTAGCATTTAATATCTCTCCCATCTCTAGATCTCAAAATGCAGTAGCATATTTGCTAGTTAATGTTGCTTCTAAGCTCCTACCATCTGAAGATTACAGTCCCAATAGGTTTTTAGTAAAATTAGTTTTCAGGCCATCCATTCCTGACAATGTCACTAATTGGCAAGTATTCAATCATGATGATGACGTTTTAAATTTCTTAACTTTTGATAAGTCCTATGATGATCCAATTATTGATGAAAGTGAGCATGATCTTCAAATGAAGGAAAAAATTGAAGAAAACTCAATACCTAAACCAGTGGTCAAACTTGGGGATCTTTATGACATTAAAGATAGGTTTAAACAGGGTACTAATTCAAAGCTTCAAAGTTCTACTTTGAGATTTGAATTAATAAACCTTGGTACTAAGGATAATCCACAAAACATCAATTTGGGATTAGGACTTACACCAGAAGAAAGAATTGCATTTATCACATTATTACACAAATATAAAAATGTCTTCGCTTGGAAATATGATGATTTGAAAACATATGATACATCTATCATACAACATACAATTCCTATGATATCTGAAGAAAAACCAGTACAACAGAAGTTAAGGAAGATTTATCCTAACTTAGAGAGTCAAATAGAAGCTGAACTAAACAAACTCTTGGAAGCTAAGATAATTTTTCCTGTTAGACATTCAAATTGGGTGTCCAACATGGTGCTAGTAAGGAAGAAGAATGGTGACATTAGAATTTGTATTGATTTCAAAAATCTTAATAAAGCAAGTCAAAAGGATAACTTCCCTTTACCTACCATGGAGCAAACTCTCCATTCGGTGGCTGGTTCTGAACTAATGTCCTTCCTAGATGGTTTTTCAGGGTATAACCAAATTTTGGTCCACCCTGATGACAGACTTAAGACTACCTTCAGAACCAAATGGGGAACTTATGCCTATCAAAAAATGCCTTTCGGATTGATCAATGCTGGAGCTACATTTCAAAGAGCAATGGACATCGCATTCAAAGGCCTAATCTATAAATCAATAGTTGTCTATTTGGATGACATTATTGTTTTCTCTAAGAAAAGATCAAGTCACTTACATGATGTGAAGCTAATCTTTGAGCGCTACAAAAGATATGGCATTTCACTCAATCCAAAGAAGCCCTTTTTGCTCTTGACCAAGGTAAGCCTTAGGTTTCATCGTTTTAAAGGATGGTATTTATATTGATCCAGATAGAATCAAAGAGATTTCTGATATTCCATTACCACATAATAAAAAGACAATGCAATCATTTTTAGGCCAGGTTAATTTTGTAAAAAGATTTGTACTAGATTTTTCGCAGATTGTTTTACCATTAAGAACCATGATAAAGAAGAATTCAGTGTTTAAATGGGGACACATAGAAAAAAAACTTTTGATTTGATCAAGAAAGCAATCATAAATTCTCCTGCATTAAACACTCCTGATTTTTCAAATCATTTCATCCTATATACTCTCGCATTTGATTCATCTTATGCAGAATTGTTGACACAAATTAATAATCAAAACTTGGAAGCACCAATTTCACTTTATAGTTCAAACCTTCAAGGTGCTGAACTCAATTACTCTGAAGTTGAAAAACAAGCCTTTGCTGTATATAAAGCCATTAAACATTTCAGGCCCTTTCTCTTAAAGGCTCATACAAAAGTTATAGTCCCTTTTTCAGTAGTGAGATAGTTACTAATTCAAAAGGAATTGGGAGAAAAAAGGGCAAATTGGGTCACAACATTACAAGAATATGATTTGGACATCAAACCAGCAAAGATTGTCAAAGGCCAAGGTTTTTTTAAGTTGTTAGCAAGAGCTTCTAATATTCAAGAACATGAAGGTACAAATAGTATTGAAGAAATCAATGAGATAAGTACAAACAATCCTGAATCCCAGTATGTAGATTTGATATTCTACTTAAAAAATGGGTACCCTCCTTCTAATCTTTCCTATAAAAACAAGATTTCCATAAGACTAAAGGCAAAGAATTTCATGATTGTTAATGACATGTTGTTTAGATGGAATTATGATTCAATTTTGTTAAGATGCTTAGAAAAACCTAAAGCACAAAAGATTTTGCAGGAACTACATGATGGTCCGGTAGGAGGACATTTTAGCACTAATACAACAGCCCACAAAATCATTCATGCTGGGTATTATTGGCCCACTTTATTCAGAGATACTCATGAATATGTAAGGAGATGTCATTCATGTCAAACTACTAGTGGAAGACAAAAGAAGTCAGCTTTTCCCTTGCAACCAATCAACATTGAACAACCTTTTGAACAATGGGGATTAGACATCATTGGAGAAATTACTCCACATTCATCCAAGCAACATAGGTATATCCTTACAGCCACCGATTACATTGCTAAGTGGGTAAAATCAATCCTTTTGAAGACATCAAACTCTGAGGCAATCATTGAATTCATAAATCAGTTCATCATTACCAGGTTTGGTGTCCCAAATGCTCTTATTTTTTATAATGCATCTTATTTCTCTAGTAATTCTATACTTGAATTTGCTATCAAGAGAGGATTCAAATTGAAATATTCTACAAACTAGTACCCTTAGGGTGATGGTTTAGCAGAATCTACCAATAAGAATCTTATCAAAATCATTAAGAGAACTATTGAACAGAATCATAAAAACTGGCATAAGTCTTTGATATTTACATTATGGGAAGACCGCATAACACAAAAGACCTCAATAGGAACTTCTCCATTTAATCTAGTGTATGGAAAAGAGGTTGTCATACCATCAAATTTAATACTTCCTTCACTAGCTTTAGTGCAGTTTATTGAAGAAAATTCCTCATCTTCTATTTAATTAAGACATGATCAGATTCTGAAACTAGAGGAAGAAAGGGAGAAAGCCCGAATTACACATGCAAAGCATCAATAAATTATCAAATCTTCTTTTGATACAACTTCAACAGGCTCAAGACATTTACAAGTTGGTGATCTAGTTTTGAAGTGGGACACGGCCCATGAGGATAAAGGAAAGCACACTAAGTTTCAGAAAATGTGGCTTGGACAATTCCAAATCAGTGAGAATATAGGGCAATCTACATTCATATTACAAGATCTATCAAGAAAGAGAGATTCTCTTCCTGTTAATGGCTTTATTTTGAAAAAACTCTTCAATTGAGGAGGTAACCCTTCTCAATTTGTAAATATTCAATTTCCAGTTATATTTCTGTAGTTATTCTTATCATAGGAAATAAAACTTGTACATAGCCTACTATTGGTTTTTACTATATTGAAGAGGTCACTCAAAAGAAAATAGTCTTAATATTTACTTTTGATAGATAAAAAGCCCTAAAGGAAAAGGAAAATACTAGGAATTAGGTATGATTGAATTGTGAAAATCATTTTCATTTTTGTAAAATATTCTCAAAACTTAAAAATATTGTAAATCATTCTAAAAGTTTTAGAAGCCTAAAAACGGTTATCAATACAAAGCAAAGACTGATTCAAACCTAGCATCTTCAACTCTCAAAATTGTCATCCATGTTCTCTTAAGGATAAAATTATTCACCCCATCCATCAAAGTTTATGATTTTTCAAAGTGTAATTCTAAAATATATTTGATATAAAAGATAAGAGGTCTTATTATAAGCCTGCTTACAATGTTCATAGGGGACTAGTTCAACTGACATTACCAAGACTGCATGTCAAAATAGGGTAATGGCTTATAGTTATAAGACAAGGGGTCTCATCACGAGCCAGCGTGTTCAGTTAAATTATAACCAATGAATGGCATTGTCAACGGCTAATCACCAAACCAGGACAATGGCTTTTTATCTTACAAAATAAAGAAAAAATAAAATGAAATACAAAAAATGTTGAAACATATCTTTTCGATTCATTATTTTAAATTATACTTTGAAATGGATGGGACAATGAATGATTAAATGGTTAAAAGGTAACCCTGCTGAGACTATGGACATTCGTTGGCAGCAGAGGCTCTACCTATGACAAAGGAGTCATTATACAAGCAAGGTGAGAGAAGTCTTTTGTTTTATCATTATCAACCAAATAAGGTTTACTTAAAACTTAGGGATGTATTTAATTTTGAGATGAGAAAGAAAATAGAAAAAAAAGATTTCATTACATTCAAAATTTATAATTACTTACTTATATTAGATTTTGTCTATCTATTAAGGTTTTTAGATTAAGAAGTCAAAGTATTATATTATTTTCTCAGAGATAACTATTTCTCCCAGTGAATCGCCACTTGTTGTCCTATACAACAACCCCCCATTTCATATTAAGATTTTGTACAAAAATTTTAATATGAAATGGGTCCCTTTAAAAAATAAACTTAGTTAGATGTGTGAATAAAATGGTATGTACCTCATCATAAGAAAAATCCTTGTTAAAACCCCCGATGTAACTAAATCATTTTATACAACCTTTTAAATAAAAAATAAAATGCTTCTTTTATAATATTAAAAAATTATTCAATATTGCGATAAAGCGATCGGAGATCGCATATCGCAATATTAAAGGAAACACACAAACAACAACCTCACCCAATGCTCTGATCCAAAAAGGAAATCGCAATCAGTAAATTGGGGAAAACAAATTCCGACGCACAGTAGAGCAAAGCCCCTCAATTCCTCTGATGCGATAATGCTAATTGCAATCCGCAATTGGCGACTCGGGCATATCAATAATAAAGGAACATTTGAAGAGGCCTAATCAATTCCTCTGATGTGATAAAGCTAATCGACAATCAGCGATCAGCACTCGGTAGGAGTCACATTATAAAGGGATAAAGCCCATGCCAACTCCCAACTGCGACCTATTAATTAGGCGCACATTTCGAAAATAAAATATATTAAAGGAAGTTTGCATGCATTATATTGTATCACCATTCGGTAATCGGAAATATTTAAAGCAAGTCTTAAATGCCTTCCGTTTGACACTCCCGATCACTGATCAGCAATTGATCGCTGATCGTCAATCATTAAAATCTAAGGCATGCTTGAAACAATCATTTGGCATATGAGCGACGTGATGGACATTTATGATGATATTAGATATCATTTTTGGGATTCAACTGTGTTAAGTAAGTCATTCACGTATGACCATTTCCATGAGAGGTAGTCGTAACTGACTAATTTCTCATGATTTTTTTGAATAGCTCACGTAGCACTCATTGAATCGGGTGATGCTCACAGGGGTGAAGAAGTGGGATTGAAACTAGTGAAATGTGGAGAACGAATCACATAGCATCAATCATCACTTCCGGGGCTTGCACCCGGTAACCAGGACTTCCCAGTAGGTCACCCATCCCATATCTCCTCTGGCTCAAGCGCGCTTAACTGTGGAGTTTTTCCCACAATCAAGCCCACTTAGCTTGCTACCCCATTTGCAAAACCTTAGCAAGTATTGTGCCTCATGAACCATTCAAGTAGAGATCCCTTGACTCTTTTTGAATTTAAGTATGGGAGTTTACGCAGTGCATTATATTAGATATCATTTTGGGATTCAACTGCGTTAAGTAAGTCATTCACGCATGACCATTTCCATGAGAGGTAGTCGTAACTAACTAATTTCTCATGATTTTTTTGAATAGTTCACTTAGCACTCATTGCATCGGGTGATGCTCACAGGGGTGAAGAAGTGGGATTGAAACTAGTGAAATGTGGAGAACGAATCACATAGCATCAATCATCACTTCCGGGGCTTGCACCCGGTAACCAGGACTTCCCAGGAGGTCACCCATCCCAAATCTCCTCTGGCTCAAGCGCGCTTAACTGTGGAGTTTTTCCCACAATCAAGCCCACTTAGCTTGCTACCCCATTTGCAAAACCTTAGCAAGTATTGTGCCTCATGAACCATTCAAGTAGAGATCCCTTGACTCTTTTTGAATTTAAGTATGGGGGTTTACGCAGTGCATTATATTAGATATCATTTTGGGATTCAACTGCGTTAAGTAAGTCATTCACGTATGACCATTTCCATGAGAGGTAGTCGTAACTGACTAATTTCTCATGATTTTTGAATAGTTCACTTAGCACTCATTGCATCGGGTGATGCTCACAGGGGTGAAGAAGTGGGATTGAAACTAGTGAAATGTGGAGAACGAATCACATAGCATCAATCATCACTTCCGGGGCTTGCACCCGGTAACCAGGACTTCCTAGGAGGTCACCCAGCCCAGATCTCCTCTGGCTCAAGCACGCTTAACTGTGGAGTTTTTCCCACAATCAAGCCCACTTAGCTTACCACCCCATTTGCAAAACCTTAGCAAGTATCGTGCCTCATGAACCATTCAAGTAGAGATCCCTTGACTCTTTCTGAATTTAAGTATGGGGGTTTACGTAGTGCATTATATTAGATATCATTTCAAGCTAAGTGGGCTTGATTGTGGGAAAACTCCACAGTTAAGCGCGCTTGAGCCAGAGGAGATCTGGGATGGGTGACCTCCTGGGAAGTCCTGGTTACCGGGTGCAAGCCCCGGAAGTGATGATTGATGCTATGTGATTCGTTCTCCACATTTCACTAGTTTCAATCCCACTTCTTCACCCCTGTGAGCATCACCCGATGTAATGAGTGCTAAGTGAACTATTCAAAAAAATCATGAGAAATTAGTCAGTTACGACTACCTCACATGGAAATGGTCATACGTGAATGACTTACTTAATGCAGTTGAATCCCAAAAATGATATCTAATATAATGCACTGTGTAAACCCCCATACTTAAACCCCCGTACTTAAATTCAAAAAGAGTCAAGGGATCTCTACTTGAATGGTTCATGAGGCACGATACTTGCTAAGGTTTTGCAAATGGGGTAGCAAGCTAAGTGGGCTTGATAGTAATAAAAACTCCACAGTTAAGCTCACTTGAGCCAGAGGAGATCTGGGATGGGTGACCTCCTAGGAAGTCCTGGTTACCGGGTGCAAGCCCCGGAAGTGATGATTGATGCTATGTGATTCATTCTCCACATTTCACTAGTTTCAATCCCACTTCTTCACCCCTGTGAGCATCACCCGATGCAATGAGTGCTAAGTGAACTATTCAACAATCATGAGAAATTAGTCAGTTACGACTACCTCTCATGGAAATGGTCATACGTTTGAATGACTTACTTAATGCAGTTGAATCCCAAAATATATCTAATATAATGCACTGCGTAATCCCCCATACTAAAATTCAAAAAGAGTCAAGGGATCTCTACTTGAATGGTTCATGAGGCACAATACTTGCTAAGGTTTTGCAAATGGGGTAGCAAGCTAAGTGGGCTTGATTGTGGGGAAAAACTCCACAGTTAAGCGCGCTTGAGGCAGAGGAGTTCTGGGATGGGTGACCTCCTGGGAAGTCCTGGTTACCGGGTGAAAGCCCCGGAAGTGATGATTGATGCTATGTGATTCGTTCTCCACATTTCACTAGTTTCAATCCCACTTCTTCACCCCTGTGAGCATCACCCGATCAATGAGTGCTAAGTGAACTATTCAAAAATCATGAGAAATTAGTCAGTTACGACTACCTCTCATGGAAATGGTCATACGTTTGAATGACTTACTTAACGCAGTTGAATCCCAAAAATGATATCTAATATAATGCACTGCGTAATCCCCCATACTAAAATTCAAAAAGAGTCAAGGGATCTCTACTTGAATGGTTCATGAGGCACAATACTTGCTAAGGTTTTGCAAATGGGGTAGCAAGCTAAGTGGGCTTGATTGTGGAAAAACTCCACAGTTAAGCGCGCTTGAGCCAGAGGAGTTCTGGGATGGGTGACCTCCTGGGAAGTCCTGGTTACCGGGTGCAAGCCCCGGAGGTGATGATTGATGCTATGTGATTCGTTCTCCACATTTCACTAGTTTCAATCCCACTTCTTCACCCCTGTGAGCATCACCCGATGCAATGAGTGCTAAGTGAACTATTCAAAAATCATGAGAAATTAGTCAGTTACGACTACCTCTCATGGAAATGGTCATACATGAATGATTTACCTAACGCAGTTGAATCCCAAAATGATTTCTAGAGTAAGTAATAGCTGCAAGTATAGCCAGTTCGTTCTGTCAAATGCCTTGGATAGGTCCACTTTGAGAATCATTCCTTTCTGCTTTTTGACCTGCAGGGTGTGAAGGAGCTCTTGGGTAGAGGCAATTGCCTCATGGATTTGTCTGCGGTGAAGGAAAGCAAATTGTTCAGAGGATATATGATGTGAGAGAATGGGCTTGAGGCGGTTGGCGATGGTCTTAGCTATGATCTTGTAGAGGCGGTTGCAGAGAGAGATGGGGCAGAAGTCATCGAAAGTGCTCGGCGCATTAGTTTTGGGAATGAGAGCAATGAATGTCGATTTAATGGCAGAGGATATTCTACCAATCCTTCTACTATCCTCAACAATCTTCAGAAGGTCATTGCCTAGGATATCAAAGAAAGCGAGATAGAACTCAATGGTCCATCGATCAGGGCCAGGGCTTTTATCTTTCTTGAACCATTTTAGGGTAGCCTCCAATTCTGCCATGGTCACTTCCTTCTGGAGCTCCTCAGAATCTTCTTGTTCTATATATCTAGGGAAGAGTTCAGCCACCCTCATGATTTCTAATATATTAACTTCTTCAGGAGCTTTGTAGATACCCCGAAAGTGCTCAGTGGCCAGCCTGGCCAGGTTCCGCTGTGAAGAAACCTGGTGCCCTTGTTCATTCTTTAACTCCCAAATAGTATTGATAACCTTCCATCCATTAGCAAATTTATGATAAAATTTAGTATTGGCATCCCCTTCTAAGAGCCAAATGGCTCTACTCCTAAGCCTCCAACTTTCCTCTCTTTCTTTCAGTATCTGTGAGCGTTTTGTAATGAGAGAGGTGCATTCATCCTTACTTTCAGGGGAGGGGAAGGTCCCGGAGGACGAATATTCAAATTCAGCTATGACCTTTTCTGCCTCTTTTAATGTCTGATTATCCTGTATGCGCTTTTGATGAGCCCAGTGTTTAGTAATCTGTTTGAGATCAGTAAGCTTCCTGACAAAGCCTACAGAGATATCCTCGTCTTCCCTGATGAGATTGGTCCGCCAGTAATTCTGGACTAATTGTATGTAAGAGGGGTCCAGGAGCCAAGAGGCATTAAACTTGAAAGGACTTTTGATTTTGTGGGCGATGTCCTCTGCTTCTAGGAAGATAGGCTGATGATCTGATATGCCCCCTAATCCCACCCATTGACGAATTTGGGGAAGGTTGTTGTATAGGGGTTCCTTGATTAGGAATCTGTCAAGTCTCCTAGCCAGACTTTGCTCACCACTTCTGTTATTAGACCATGTGTATTGAAGTCTAGCAGACGCTATATCTACCCATTTATGATCCTCAAGCAGGCTAGACATAGTATCTGTTAGTGAGTTGACCTGTGCTAGATGCCCCCATGACTCACTGAAGCCAAGGGAGAAATTTAGATCCCCTCCAAGAATGATGTTGTCTACTTGGAATAGTTTAGATTCTAATAGGAACCTCCAGAAGTTGGCGTGGTTCGCACACGGGCCATAGACATTGATGATTCTGATATCCCTTTCGACCAAATGCGAACTAATGTCTAGTCCAATGAAACCTCTTCCTCCAAAAAAATTCTGAACTTCCGCTGATCTGTTATTTACCCCTATGGCCAAACCCCCTGATCGACCGGATGCATCAAGAGCCTGGAAAGTCCAGTTGGGTAACCAGGCATTGAGGGTCTCGGTGAGGGGTTCGGCCTGGCAGAGTGTTTCTTGAAGAAAGATGATGTCCAGCATAGATGATAGGAGAAGTCTCTTAAGCGCTAGTTTTTTCGCTAAGCTAGCAAACCCACGGCAGTTGAAAGAGAGAAGCTTCATGGAGGGAGGGGAGAAGGGCCATCCTTCGCTCTAAGGGCCCCAAAAATGGTTTGTTGTCGCCCAAGGGCAACTTCTTCATCAGTAGTGTGTCTAGCCTTGGTAATGCGGGAGGGTCTACCCCGTGAGTTCTTGAGGGTCATGGAAGCATTAGCCATGTCAAGGCCAACAACATCCGGACCTCTGTCCTTTGTGCGCGATCGAAGAGAATAACGTGGGAAGGATTGGTTCGAGTGGCCAGTGAGGGGAGCCAGGGACGAAGTGATCCGCGAAGGAGGGGCCACTGGTGAAGGGTGCGGAAGGGAGAAAATGAGAGAAGTGTGTGAGAGGATATTAAGGGGGTAAGGAGCAAATGATATAATAGCGGATATAGGTTCAGAACCAATGACATTATGAGAATGAATACCCAACGACATGCATGAAATTGGAGATGTCGAAGATGGTAAGGAGTAAGACTTACCCGATTGCTCAAGGCCCACTTGTTCAGACGGTGGCTGCACAGATGCTGTTGATGTGGGAGGAGGTGCAGAGGAAGCCATAGTAGTATAGACTTCTTCTGGAATGCTCCTATGTTCCTCCCCATTCTGTGAGTGCTCATGTTCCCCATTGAGCTGATCAGATTGCATCCTAGGAAGATTTTCGAGGGGCTGTTCTGTCCCTTCTTCCATATCAGGCGTCCTTGCTCTCCGAAGGAGAGGGCAGTCCCTGTATAAGTGCCCTACTTTATGGCACCTGCGGCAACGATATGGTATGCCTTCATAATCAATAGGCTACTTGCGCATAGAATCTCGCCACTGAATGGTGATGGTTTCGAGCAGTCCTCCCCTCGTGTCCAGGTTGACGAGAATCCTGGCATAGGCCATCATGCCCGTCTGCTGATAGGATCTGTCGTTATCCATATAAGTGCCAATGGCATTGCCAATTCTCTGAAATATGTCTTCTGACCAGAAATGGAGTGGAAGCCCTGGAATTCGAATCCATACTGGTCCAATGCCAATCTGTTTTGTCTCAAGGTCGAATAATGGAGTCCACCTCTTCAATAGAATTGGTGCATGATCAAAGTGCCAAAAGGATGAAAGAACCCAGTTGGTATGATCAGCACGAGTGAATCGCATCGCAAACCATCCCCGCACGAAAGTCTGCACGAAGGGGATTTCTGCCAAATGATGTCCCCAGACAGCAGCAGCCCAGGTCTTCAAGCGTGCTGCCGTGTAGTTACGTCCCCTGATGCACCTGACCAAAACTCGATCAGCAAATTCCATAGCCTCGCCTAGCCGGATGTCCTCTTCCAGTCTGAGAAAGACGTCGTCCTCCTTGGTCTTAAAGCACTTGTTTTTCCATTTAATGTTTCGAGAAGATTGGGTGCGAGAGGGCCTGCTAGGGATATGGGCACTGGCATTCATCGGATCCGGGTTCAGTCGAGAAGTGGAGGGGCCGCTGTTGCCTGTTACAGAAGGATGACCCGAGAGCAGAGGTACGGAAGTAAAACAGCCAGAAGTGAGTCCAATAGAGCCCGAAAAACCAGCAAAGGGGCATGGATAAGGATGGTCTTGATGCGGAAAGGGTAATGAGCCCGATGCCGGAGGATAGAGACTAGGGTTAGGGCTGAGACAACCGGATACAAAACCTAGGGTTGCTGGAGAGTGAGGGGGAGTGGAAAGAGCCGGCCATGTCGGTGGATCATCCGGGAGGACCACAGGGTTAGTCGGATGTTGGTCGCCAAACGGAAATGGAGTAGGTTGTTCGGAGATACCTGAGCTATACAAACCCCCTGATGTGGAAAATGGGGTGCGCCAGATGGAGACCCCTTCCAAGGGGTCGGCTGAGTAGTCAACGGCATCGATGTCCTCCATTTCCAACTGCTCCTCGGATCTATGGACACCTCGAAACAGAGAATAAATCGGAGAAAGTGATAGATGCAATTCTGTAACGGACCGCGCAAACAATTCAAATCCGTAAGTCGCCGGGTGTTACGGTGCGGTTTGCTGCCCTCCGTTAGAGCCCTTAGCGAAGACGGCCTTGTGCATGAAGGTAAGGTGCTGGTAACAGTGGATGCGGGCACGGAGATAGAAACTATAAACAGCTGCAGAAAGTGAAACCCTAACCTAATCCTTTGCGCGTCCTAGCTCGTACATGTAATTTTCTTAAATAAAGAAGGGGCAAAATTATTTTGTTAGAATTAGATAGTTTATCAATTATGAAAATTGATTATAAATATACTTGTTTTATGTTATGTGCAACTTCCATTGGTAAAGAACTCCAAGGACATCACAATCAATAATTAAGTGAATAGAAAAAGTTGTGAAAACATTAAAAACAAGTGTTATGATGCTCCATATGGATGTATAGGTTAAATAATTGATGGTGTAGAGCAAGAAAAAACACTTATGCCACATTTGATCCATAAGCCAAAAAATTTACGAGATGAGAATTTTATTCATTTTCACTTCTTTAGATGTATGGTTTTTACTGGAAAAATGTGTCCAAGTGTTTACTTTATAGCTCCAAGTATTTATAATGATGTAAATCTAACCATAAACATAATTCATCATGTTCTTACTCACTAGTTGACTAATATTCCTCATGTTATGTATCTACAATTAGACAACACTAACCATGGAAACACAAATCAATTTGTATCTAGATATATAAGCTTTATTGTTGAACTAGGAACCATTCAAACAATAAAATCTAGTTTCATTCTTGTTGGGCACAATCATAACCATATTGAACAAATTTTCAATCATTTGTAGTAGCATTGAAGAGGAGGAAAGTTGGGATCCTACCATAATTAATTGAAAATACTAAGAAATCATACACTCCATAGCTCATTTTTCACATATTGGAAGAATTTGTTCACATCAGGAGATTTATTGAGGGATTACATGGTGAAGAAAAGTTCATTGAACAACTTAATGACATTTTCTTCCAACATCAACTTTGTATCAAAAACAACTATTGGGAGAACACAGAAGTAATTAACTAGTGCATAATGGGGACCTTCATAAAGTTCATAATTTTTGAATTTCATTCCAAATATTCCAATGTTTGCATCAAAGTTATAGTTTTTGCAATCAACTATTAAAATCCACAATGGATGAAGGCATAACAAAGATGTAAATTATTCTGTATGCTTGGATGATATTAAAAAGGTCTATGAAATATACATAGTAGTACTTTGATGTCATTGGTTCTATTTAGCATGAATTTTTTCAATGGTCAAAGTGATATAATTTCAAGCTTAATTAATGGAAACACATTTTTGAAGGCTCCATTTAGTTGGCCACAATGTAACCAAATGAATATGAGGAAAGAAACATTGTTGAACAACAACAATATTAGATTGTGTTTATCAACGTTTATTCTCTTTTCTTAACCCTTAATACTAGGAGTAAACAACCTTCCTTTCCAAAAACTTGGCCTTTTTTTTCATTCATGAGGGATGTGGGTTCCTCTTTCATCCCTTTGTTCCATGCATACCTCATAGCCTAAAACATTCAAGTACTTAGTCCCTTTTCATCCATGTGAGTTGTAGGTTATTCTTTTTGCCAAGCTCACCTCACATATTGCATCTCACATTCCTCATTTTGCACTCTTCAACAATCAAAAGGTACCTACATATCATGTGGGTGTGGTAGACCTTTATTTTTCACCTCCTTACATTCCTCAACCTGCATAGCTTCCCCCACATTGCTCAAAGGGACCTGCAAAACTTCATACTTAGTCATTTTTCGATTCACTACCTCTATACTATATTTTGTCTCACATGTCCATATCAATAATTTTCTTAGCTATTTGCAAGAATTCTTGGCCAAAACTCTACTAATTTTGTTTCTAGATATTTTCTATACAACGTACTACGTTATTCTGCTAGTGAGGGAGTGATATACGATTGGGACATACAATTTCAGCTGAACTCTCATATCAACTTAGGGATTCCAATAAAACAAAGAAGTTCTTCATGAATTGATACTCAGTTTATGATATTTCTCATTGTAATGTTTTCAAGGTCCTACCTAGGTCACAACACTCCAACATTTACATTGATCCAATATAGTTTTAGTATCCATAATTATGGAAGAAAAAGGCCCTATTTTATTTTTATCAACGTCAAAACGTTTTCCTTGCAAAATGTAGAAAAAAGTTGGTTGGTTCTTTATATACTATATGTCCCTTTGAAGCCATTCCTTTTCGAGAAGGAATGCAAGTTTTTCATATTCAAGAAATCCGCTCATTCATTTGATTGTTTGGGTTTGAAGGAAATCCCTTTATGCTTCTAATTTATGCATGTGATAAGTTTTTCTTGGCATAAATCTATTGGAAATGTATACATTGAGCTAATTTATTTAATGAAAAAAGAAGAAATAGGTCATACCATTCCCTATGAAATTTGGTCACTTGAGCATCAAAATTATTATTCATTTTGATGAATATCTTGCTTATTTTGGGATGTTCAAAGTAAAGGAATTAGAAGAAGTCAATGGTTTCGACCCTAAGGCCATTTTCTTAGCCATCTTGTTTCTATTGGATACAATGCACTTTTTTGGACAAATCATGTAGAATGTGGAGGTGATAATCTCTTGAACTTATGTTGACTACAGACTCCAAGATTATCCCAAATTTGATAGTTAGGGGAGAGATCAATTGTTTGACCTCTCTCCTGACTATCAGAATTCAAGATATCCCAAACTATGAAATGGACATAAAGATGTCTATGATAATCAAGTTTGATTTAATACTATTTTGGAAGTCAATATCTTGCATATTTGGAATAAACAAGACAAACAACATGGGCATTTGGTTACAAGTGCCAGTTCGACTCCACAACAATCTCAAAGAACTACTTCCACATCACATGGTAAAAGTTAACTCGGAAAGAAGTAACCAAGGAAAAATTTTGGTAGTACTGCTAGAGAGGGAAGTGATGGTAATCACCCTAAACATAATTTGGCAAAATATTTGTACAACTACAATAAATTTAAAAAGGAGAAGAAACAGTTTTGAAGGAAACACTAAAGATTTATCAAGGGAAGTGGATGTTCAAGAAATGAAATTGATGATCTTGAAGAAATTGTTGAAATACCATATTGGGTTGAAAAAAAATTGCTTGAAATCCAATCTATTCTAGATTTATTGACTTATGAAGACCTTGTTGAATTTGAGGAGGAATCAATCACATTGCATCATGTGATGTATGACAAAAGTTCTAAGAAAATACAGATTAAAAAGTGAAATTGAGGAACAAGCAAGTTGTTGAAAAAACAAATTTGGAAATTGATACTAAAGGACTTAATGCTTCCAAGCATTTTGAATTTCATGAAGAAAATTGAGATGCACTTGCCTATTCAATTTCTGAACAAGAAATGCAAAAGTTGATATTTAAAAGGAGAATAAAGGAGTTAGAAATGGCTTTATCCTTGAAGCCATTGTTCGCTGAATAATTATTTGTTGTTAATCCGTTAGACCTCTAAAGACATGTCAAAAAGTAGTTTTAGAATCAAAGTAGCTTCAATTTTATTAATTGGAACCCAACAATATGTGGTTCATAACATTAATAAAAGGATTTCTCTAATCCTAGAAGTATGGGAAGTAGCTACTACTTCAACCAATTTTCCTACAAGGATTAATTATTTCATAGAATATGATCTACCTTTATCACTAAAGTGTTAAATATGAAGGAAGCCCAAAGGAGAGAACATAATATACCATTCAAAAATAGAATGATGTGTATAAAGGCCTGTTATATGGAAAGGATTTTCTTTGAGAAATGATAAAAGACAAAAATGAGTGACTTCTTCTTTAAATTAGTTGATGTGACTAAAGAGTTGGAGGGTCGTAGTTTAATTAGGGGTACAATGTTTTTAACTTGAGAGTAGAAACAAGAACGTGCTGATGTATTATAGATCATACGGGGTTGTGAATTCAATAACCTTTTTTATTTTCCCAAGGAAGAAATTAAGAAAAGGTTAATTCATTTCATAAATAGAAATGAATTTCAATCATCAATAGTACATGAAGTTGACCATCACTTAAAGTAGATTAATGATAAACTATTTGAGATATGAGTAAAGCATGAAGTGATGGTTAGATACCTATATGAATACATCAAGAAATGGCTAAAATATGCCTTGGAAAATTTAACGACTTCAAGATGATTCATTAACAATTTTGGTGGTTAGGTTTCCAACTTGCATTCCTTATTTAAGAAAGGATATATTTAGCAAGGAAGAGGTATTTTCCTAGAATTATAAGAAAAATTCTTAATTTTGGTCTTCTCTACAAGAAAAAAGGACATTGGTGAGGGGCGAAAAATGTCACCATAAGCTCATTGGTGATGATCAAAAGAACATTCCTCACCAAAAAATGAATGTCACCAAAAGTATAGGTGTTGTAGTGACATACAAAGTCCATCACCAATAATGATTTATAATGAAGGATGGATATTGTGACCATTTCATATGAGCAATGGTGACGGACCATAGCCTCTGTCACCAAAAACTTAATGTCACCAAAGGTGGCGTCGCCAAAAGTATAGGTGTTGTAGTGACATTCAAAGTTCATCACCAATAATGATTTATAGTGATGGATAGTGACCGTCATCATTGCATATGAGAAATGGTGACGGACCATAGCCTCGGTCACCAAGAACTGAATGTCACCAAAGGCAGCGTTGCCAAAAGTATAGGTGTTATGGTGACATTCAAGGTCCATAACGAGTATTGATTATAATGACATATAGTGACCGTCACCATTTCATATGAACAACAATGATTTATTGTGATGGATCTTTAATGGCTGTCATTATTGGTGCATATATATTGTGATGTTTGTTGACCGTCACCAAAAGCCACATTGCTAGAAGTGTAGGTGTTGTGGTGACATTCAAGGTCCATCATGAATAATGACTAGAATGACGGACAATGACTGACACCATTTAATATCAACAACAAAAATTTATGATTATGGACCTTTGAGGGTCATCACTATTGATGCGTATATATGATGGCATTCGTTTACCATCACCATTTCATATTTTTGGTGGGGTGAAAAATGTCACCAAAGCTCATTGGTGATGGTCAAAAGAGCTTCCTTCACCAAAAATTGGTCGTCACCATTCCATATGGATGTTAGTGCACGATGGAATCGAACCATCAACCTCCTGCTTGTAAAGCAGGTGCTCTTCCATTGAGATAGCACCCTTGAAAGAATTATAATTTTAAAAATTAGACCTTGAAACTTCATAAATTGTAGATTCTACAACTTTCAATAAATTAAAGTCTTAGCAATATTTTACTAAACAAGCAAAGAAACATCGAAGTTGCATGTCCCTACCTAATGGTTATTTAAGTTATGAAAAGTGGGTGGAGGGAAAAATAGTTTTGTATAGGAGAATCAATATGTTCAATTGAATACTCAATTAGAAGTGAAACTTTGAAGACATTTATAACCTATAAATGACCTATAACTAGAAAATGCACCAAATACTGCAAAGGAAATGTCATAAGTGGATACCATATGGAAGAAGAGGAGGCAGGGACTTAGAACCCTTATACAACTTGGCATGCCTTAGCACTTGGCACATCTTAGCTTGTTTGACATGTCTCCGTACTATCTTGCATATGTTAGCATGCTCTAGCATTCCCTAACACACCTTGGCAGTCATTGCCCTCACAAATAACATTACATTTTTCCATGACTTAGGAACCTTACATTCACTAGAACACCTTGGCACTCCCTAGTTGTCATTCCCTCTGTTATCCTCCATAATATCCTAGGCTGATGAGGAGATCGATGGAGGTAACCACAAACCAAGATTTTAGTTTGGTAGCTAGCCCTACCAAACCAGAGAGGGCTTTATCTATTAAACTACCGCCAAGAGATGTTTGGAATGTAAAGTATTTTAGGCTAGATAGGTAGGCTAAGGTGGCTTTTTGGAAAACACATTAATAGCAGGTCGGATCCTGGCATTGAATAGATCAGCTGATGAAAATATTTGTCCATCGGTAATGGAAATTGCATTAGTGGGAATATAAGTCTGAAACATCTCGAGCTTGAGTCTCAACTATTCGTAGAGTAGTAACACTCCCCTCACCTAACTAGGAACTTAATTTAGCTACTCTTTCCAAGAGACGGGAATTCAAATAAAAAACATCTTAGGGACTTGGAACTCAATCCATCAGTGTCTTGTCTGGCAGGGACTTTTTCAAGGAGGTAGGGACTTGGAACTCTGTCTAGGATAAATAACCTAACATGCATGACAAAATCTCCCTAGAATAGAGTACCTCCTACCTAGAAGAGTGTCCCCTACTCAAAATATAGAACCCTTCTCTACTATGCACTTTTCTTAAAGATAAATCTGTGCATAAAGTAGTACTAAGAAAAACACCTAAATTAAGAAAAGTGAGCATCTAAGTCAAACTATAAAAGTATACTAAATATGGACCTATATAAGTTTGGAAAACACTAGACAAGAATGCTTGCATACAAAAACCATAAAATGCCTAAAATCAACATGATTCTTTCATTATTGCTATACCCTCACAACAAAACTGGATTCTATAGCATGTACCCCAAAGCTATATGCATGTGTTGAAGGTGTAGATTGAAAGGATTTGCTGAGATGAAGTACTATTGAAGGAGAAACACCTTCAAAACAATAGATAAAGTCTACTGTGAATTCAACCCATTTGCACACAAAATAAGGCTGCTACTGGGTACACTTCTCCATTGAATGGAAACTGAAATGTATTGTAGTGCTGCTGAAGAAAAAACACCTTTAGTGCAACATGAATAAAAATCTAAAAGATATTGTCACTATGGCATCAATTGTAAATGATCTCATCAATATAGGTAATAACTTCGATAATTGAAAAACCAAAAGGTGAGATGCATAGATAATTTGAAATGACATATTTGGGCATACTTTATTATTGTTTAGAAGTGTTAGTATAGAAATGCAAGGCATCATGTTGTGTCTTTATGTCACGGGCCAAGGAAGCGAAGAAATACATAAAATATTAAATATCATGGTATAAGTTGACTACATGTTATTTTGAAACGCGAACGAAATTCTCCTTGTGCGGGTTCTAATTTAGTGGGTATAAATTTAAATAAGAAATTGATAGTTGTGGGGTTGGAATTATCTCACAATTCATGAAAAGTCCCAAATTTGTTCATTAGAAAGAAGCAGAGCGAGTCGTCAGGTTTATGGAAGGGAACACCCTATTCACAAGAGGATAACTTGAAATTAGTTGGGCATATTATTTCTCATCTTCTTGTACGTGTGTGCTTTGAAAAGATAACCACATCCAAAGATTATATAATAGCTCTGGTAAAGTTTATATATGTGAAGCACTTCTGGAAAAAACCCATCGCTTAATGACAATTGAGCGAGGAATACGTCGAAGGATTCAATATTGCACTCAGTAATAAAAAGGAACTTGGGGTATCTAGCATCTTGCCAACAAACGACTCCAACCATAATGTGAAAGGAAAGTTAACTGTGAAACCCCTTTCCCACTTTTTAGTATTGTTGCCTCTTGAATTCCAAAATGTATCTGGCTACTTAGATCCACAAAACTCTTGCTAGTAAACTCTGCATGATACAATTGTGACGTGCAAACTTGACACACACTCTAGTTTCCCTCTAAAAGAGCATAAGTCAAATATTATGATAATCTTAATTGTAATTTGATCATACATTATTGAGGTATTACATGGAATAAACAATATATTATCAATTCACTAATGAAGAACTCAAAATAAACGAATTTATTATTACTACAATAGAGCCACTCTTAGGATTCTCTAATAAAGCACCTAACCTACATGGCAAAAGCTTCCTAGAATAGAGTACCTCCTACCTAGAAGTGTATCCCCTGCTCAAAATATAGAACCCTTCTCTACTATGCACTTTTCTTAAAGATAAATCTGTGCATAAAACAAAACTAAGAAAAACACCTAAATTAAGAAAAGTGAGCATCTAAGTCAAACTATAAAAGCATACAAAATATGGATCTATCTATGTTTGGGAAACACTAAACAAGCATGCTTGCATACAACAACCGCAAGATGCCTAAAATCAATGCACTTCTTTCAACGCTGCTACACCCTCATAGGAAAACTATAATCTACAACATGTATCCCAAGGTTGCATGCATCTACTGAAGGTGCACACTAAAATGATCTATTGAGATGAAGTATTGTTGAAGGAGAAACACCTTCAAAACAACATATAGAGTCTAATGTGCATACAATCCATATTCACACAGGCCAAGGTTGCTACTGGGTACATTTCTCCCCTAAATGGAAACTACAATTTATTGTTGATCTACTGAAGGAGAAACACCTTCAAAGCAACACAGATAAAATTATAACATATATTATCATTGTGGCATCAATCGTAGAAGATCTCATCAATATAGGTAACAAATTCAATAATTGAAAAACCAAAAGGTGAGCTACATAAATCATTTGAAATGATATATTTGGGCATACTTTATTATTTTTTAGGAGTGTTAATATAGAAAATGCAAGGTAGCTTGTTACATCTTTATGTCACAGACTAAGGATGTGAATAAATACAAAAATGATTAAATAGCATGGTACAAGTCGATTGCAGGTTATTTTGAAATAAGAATTGAGTTCTCCTTGTGTAGATTCTAAACTAGTGGGTTTAGATTTAAATAAGAAATTTATAGTTATGGGGTTGGAATTATCTCATGATTCATGGAAAGTCCCAAAGTTGTTGACTAGAAAGAAGTAGAACGAGTTGTTAGGTTTATGAATGGGAACACCCTATTCACAAGGAGATAACTTCATATTGGTTGGGCATATTATTTCTCATCTTCTTGTACTTGTGTGCTTTGAAAAGCTAACCACCTCCAAAGACTCAAGAACAACTCTGGTAAAGTTTATAGGTGTGAAGAACTTCTAAGAAAACCCATCACTTAATGAAAATTGAGCGAGGAATATGTCGAAGGATTCAAACTTGCACTCATTCATAAAAAGGAAGTTGGGGTACCCAACATCTTGCCAACAAATTGACTCCAACCATAATGTGAAAGCCAGATTAACTGTGAAACATCTTTCCCACTTTGTAGTATTGCTGCCTCTTGAATTCCAGCAGGGATCTTGCTGCTTAGATCCACAGAAATTGTCCTAGGTAAAGTCTGCATGATACAATTGTGATGTGAAAGCTTGACACACACTCTAGTTTCCCTCTAAAAGAGGGTAAGTCAAAATATTATGACAGGTTTAATTGTAATTTTATCATATATTGTTGAGGTATTGTATGGAATAAACAATATACTATCAATGCACTAATGAAGAACTCAAAATAAACAAATTTCTTGTTGCTACCATAGCACCACTCTTGGGATTCTCCAAGGAGCCACTAACTTATACACATTTGGAATCTTTACTTGGTCCACAGCAAGATTATGCAATAGTAGTGATCACTCTTTGCCCTCCCATGGAAGGTCTATAGAGAGTTAGCAATAAATTGATTTAAAAGTGAGGAATATTCCTAACAAATAGGAATCTAACTCTTCAACTCTAATTTAGTGGCAAGGAAATATTCAGTTGTAAATGCGTGATCTTCTATAGTGTAAATTTCTAGATAAATGGCTGGCCTAAATCTATCCATTGTCCACATACCCCAAAAAACCATGTATGTTTGGACTCTGGTTGTGTGTGAGAGAGGGGAGATCACATAAATAATCTATTATCAAAAGAAAAAGTTAAAGCACAACATTCTATGGAGAATTTATTAAAAATTTTATTACATACCTTAGAAAGTTTGAAAGGACATAACTGAAGCTTCCCTCTCCTTCCACACTTCATTAAATATGCTCCTTTTCCAATGCAAATGTGGCTTGCAAAATCACAATCAGAAAACATAATATGAAAAGTAAGTTTATTGAATTAAAGTAGATTTGTTATACCTTAAGAAAATGGACTCAGAGAAATTGGATTCATTCTCTACAAAAGATGATATAGAAATATCTAATCACATTTTTAACTGAAACAAAGGTAAATTGGATTCATGCTCTAGATGATATAATGATATCTAATGAAATTTTCAACTCAAAAAAGGGTAAGTTGAGTAAGCTCAAGCTCCAAAATTATGGCATCCAGCTTCTGAGTGGAAGTTACTATATATATCTAGCTAGAGGCTATAACATAAAGATATTTGTTATATGTGAAGATAAAAAAATATGAAAGGAATGTGAAATTTTGACCATCAAGTATAAGTTCCTTTCAAGGACTAGATCAAACCATAACATTGTTATCAAGATAATCAAATCACCCATGCCAGTATGCTTCTAGTAGTTTCATGATAAACTCAAACTCAATAAACTTCAAACAACATAAATTAACCAACAATATGTTTGAGATTGGTTACCTAAGGATTATATCATACTAAATTACCTTTTGCATCTAACATTGAAAATGATTGTGAAAGAAATGAAGACAGATCAATGATTATGATGGATGCATGTGATGAAATAAAATAAAAAAATAGCTTTCTTCTTGCTACCGATGAGCCTTCTAGGGGATTCTTGGATGAAGTTGATCTTGGTCTGCTTTTTGAAATCAAAGAAACACTTTCTAGCTACTTTGATTTGATGGAAAACAACCCTAATGTTTATGAAAATGAATATGGAAACCAATAAGCATCGATGAACCTGGTCTTGAAGAAGGTGTCTCAAACTCTAATATGGATAGTATTTTAAATTTCTACAGCTAGCAGAGGGTTTTCCCAGTTGGGTTCCCTAAAAAATTTTGTTTTCTTTTTCTTTCTATAGTGTGACTGTGTTTTATTTCTGTTCTATTCCATTGCAAATTGATAGAGATATTTTTTTTTGTCTTGGTGCAACAATTAATTTTATATATATTCATTCAAGCAGTAGCAAAATTTCAAGGAAATTCTACAGAAGGGACAATTAATCTATATTTTCACTTATATCTTTTGCAAGTAAAATTCACAACTAAATTTTCATCCAAAGTGTTTAGGTTACTAGCAAGTGGTATCACAACATATCTCAACATTGCAAGCCATAAATCATACTATTCAATAAGGTTGAGACTTGAGATACAACAATATTCCCAAGTTATGCAAGCAAGAAAACTGCTGATTTTTAGTTCTAAATCTATCCAACCAGAACAAAGTTATGCCATTTTCAACACCCTCCAGTCAAAGCTATTCCTGGCCTCATTTAACTCAATTAAGAATACATCAATTTCATTGAGATTTCTTCTTCAGTTCATGCTTCTAAGTTATATATTTATGCAACCTAATATATCATTTATGTTAAGTGATTATTCATTCAAAATTATTTAGTCCATCCAACGCACCTACCTAATTTTCTAATCAGTTTCTGAGCAGACTCTATCAGACATTTGCAACAAAAATAGAAGATTGTTTTAGTACCTAGTGTTATGAAACTCTAATCTAGAAAAAGTATTTTGGATTTTTTCCCTAAAAATATTTACAAAATTTTCAATCCCAAAGCCATTTCAGGGAGAATTTTAGTCAGGGAGAAATTTAGTAATATATTTGGAAAATTTGAATGCAACTAAAAGAAAGTATTCCTGTTTTCTCAAAAGGTTCCAACACCAAATATGAGTGAATTCACAGAACTTAAGATTTGGAAATAATTAAATTTCACTTCGCTTTTCTAGGACCATATATGAGAGAATTCATAAAACCTGATATTTGGATTTTGGAAACACTTAAATTTCACCTCATTTATTAGGATTGGAAGTTACTTGAGATGCAAACATGTAGCATTAAGGATCTACTTTTCTTGTTTAAGGACAATGTTCATTTTATAAATCGTTATACAATAATCCTTGTATACATGCCTGAAAAAGTTCTTTGGTCATAAGTAATGAAATTGAACTCCATCAATACATAACAGACAAGGTAGAATGTAAGAGAGAATCTACTTTTCAACATATACTCTGACAAAAATAAACATCTATACGGTCATATAAAGTTATCATCACACAAAAAAAAGAATTAAAAACCAAAATAAAAATAGGAACAGGCTTGGATTGTTATGGTTACTCTAGCAAAATGTTAAACAAGATCAATATGTTAATATGACAAATAGTGTAGTTGATTATGATTTATTGAGCCCAAGGGGTTATCTCAACCGAATGTCATTAATGTTACTAGGTATTTGGCTAGTTCCATGTTGGTAGGTGCCCTGTTTGAAATCCCTTGGGTGAGGTGCACTAGTCAATGGCAATGGGTTTACTAGGGATGCCATCCATGAATGTGGTGAAACATCCATTGGGATTCCCTAGAGATTTTTTCTTGGAAAGAATAAAAATAGGATTTCCTAAAGAGAAATTTTGAGATGCATACAATGTACACCTAGTAAAATCAACTCTATAGAGACAAGCCATAAAAGATGGAAAAATACAAAAGCTTTTACCTATGTTCCCTTGTGAGTGTGCACTTCATGTGAGATTTTACCATGGAGATCACCTTCTCCTTTGCACCTTCAACTTTGCAGACTCCATTTTCATGATTATTTCTAGATGAACTGCCATTGTTTAGCTGATGATGTAATTTGTTACTTCTTTCAGATAATCTTATACCCAATATCTCATTAGAAACACTAGGTGCTAGCAACCTATTATTTCCAACATCCCTACATGAGATATCCTTTGTTATTGTTTCTAGATTTTCCAAATAGTTAGTAGTTGCAGGAATGTGTCTATATTGACTATATCTAGTTCTTGATCGTACATGAGCAGTTAAGATGCTTCCACTCACATCAATTCTTATAAATCATTTTTTTATGACCAGAAGATGATCCTTACCAATGTCTTCCACTTTATGAGAATTAGTCGAACCTATATTATCTTCTGTTGATGCTAGAATATGTTCCATCATTGCCCATGCCTAATCAACATTAGATTTAACTGTATAATTTTCCATTTCTAAAACAGGGGCTAAATTACTTCTTCGAGCTGACTTACAAAAGAGAAGTGACTTGTTGTTGGGTGTGGGTTATAGAATTGCGTTAGTCCCATATTTGGCCCCAAATATGTCAAGGGAAGAGCTAGGTGAAAACTGCTAAAAGCCTCTTCCCCATGCAGACCAATTGTCATGTAAAGCCTATATAGGCTCCTGAAGTAAGTGCTGACTTGAGAGAGTTTTTGTTTGTACAATGGATACTTGGGATGTAGACCCAAAATACTTCAGTTTTCCTAAGTGAAGCCCTTACTACATCTAGCAACCTAGGAGATGGATTTGGAGTGCTTCATCGCAAAATTCTTCTGTGAATTGTTCTTACATGAGTTTGCCTTGTTTCTATGAGAGGAGCAGAAGAAGAAGAAGGTAGTGATAAATTGAGCTCTAAGTTTATTGTTTCTACAACCATCCCAATTGGAGCATCTTCAACAAATCCTATGATTCCTAAGCTTCATCCCCATTGTCAAAATCAAGCACAAAATCCTCAACATCTTCATCATGTGTGTTGAACTGTCCAGGCATAGTGTTATGAAACCAGCACAAGAAAAGATAGAAAAGATAGATCAACGCCTTAGAATTCAGCCTCTTCGAGGGGGAAACCTCCTTTACATTACATAAATGAACAATTCTTGGATGATTCAAATGACAAAACCTCCTTTCTATATTAGGAGTCTAAGGAGTCATAATATAACCCAACCGACCTAACAATAATAATATAAATCCACAAAAATAACAATAGAGGGATTCTATGGGGCACAGTAATAACGATATGGGGGAAATAGGGGCACAACAATATTAATAAGGGGT